>JAXQQM020083181.1:0-27949 GCA_034641835.2 Pinus albicaulis
GATAGCTGAAGATCTGGAGAAGAGGTTCAGGGGGAGCATCATTCTGATTGTTAATAACTGTATTATTGACTCAATATCAGCTTAGTTTCTCAGTTCTAAATAATGATGATATGATACATGGTTTCTTATGTTGAAGATTGTGGATGAGTCCTGTTTGCTTTTTGATGAAGAGTATTCATTGTTGAAATGAAAATTCAGAGATAAGGGCAGTTAATGCAGAGATTGTTGTTGATGACTTACTGATGAACGTATTCAAGTTGCACAAGTTAAGAAGGAGCACCGGTTTAGGGGGAGTAGCAGGTTGAATACTAATGATTGCATTATTGGCAATATGACTGCTTATTCTTTGGTTTTTGTGATACTCATGCTCAAATGATGATGACTTGGTACATGGTTTATTATGATGAGATTTTGAGCCCTGGTTGCTGATAAGTATCTTTTGTGATCACACATGGATGAGTTGGATGTCGTTTGATTCAGAAATAAGAATAGATCATGCAGAGTTTGTTACTATGGTTGAGATCTTTTGCCTACATATGTTACTTCATGTTAAATCTTGAAGATCTTGATGATATTGGACCACATGGATGATTGTTTGACACATATTTGAAGATGTTGTTCTGGTATGATAATCTCACTTGGAAATATTGTATTGATGCTGCAAAGAATCTGAAGGCTTGGTTACTAATGTGCTTATGCTACAACCGTTGGATGATGCTTGAAGACACAACTACACTGTTCTATCTATCTGTAGTCCAGGGAAGCATTCAAATATCCCAGAAAGAAGCTGAACACTGCCTTTTTCTCACAGAGGATCAGATCTGGTTAAAATTTAGAAGATGGTATTGGATACGCGGGTTTCCTGAAACACAGTCACGTATATACGCGAGTTCATGCACATAAAACCGCGTATGTCTGATTGCTGACAAATTTCTGTTTGGGGTCAGCTCTCTTCAGCACAGCTGCAGTGCTGTTTGGTATCTCTGGTATCTCTGGTGGTGTTCCAGTTCTTATAATATTGTTTCAATCTCTGATGTTTTAAAGATGCTTTGATGATTGGTTGAAAGTGTTCAGGATGCTCAAACTAAGGGGGAGCCTTAGTCATATGGAAAGGATGTTCGGATGCACATCTTCAGGGGGAGCATTAGCTTTGCTGAGTATAATGCATTGTTGGCATTATGATGGTTCTGATATATGATCTCTCTTGAGGTATTTCTGGTATTGGTCATGAAAAGTCATATTTGTAATTTGATGAAAAGATCATGTTGAGACCCATGATGTAAAATTGTAATATTCAGTCATGTAAGGACTTGTCAAATTTATAAACCCACTTGGTTGGGTAGCTGAGTAAAATTTTTGTAAACCCACTTGGTTAGGTACTTGAGTCTCATATGTAAATCCACTTGGTTGGATATTTGATGTAAGTATGAGTCTTTGGTGATAGGAAGTTCATAGAGTCATGTACTTCATTGAAAAATATGTTTGAAGATTCAGCATGAACTCAGTGGGAGCTTGGTCACTTCAGTATACATCAGATCTGCAGAACGCTTCTTCTACATGAGGAGAAAAGGGGGAGAGTGTGTTGGTTTTGATCCGCCCTTTGCCCTTGATGTCAAAGGGGGAGAGTGACATGGTGTTTGAATGAAGAAAAAGAATGGTGTCAAAAATGGGGAATGTGACATGGTGTCATTGTATTCTTAATGTACCTATCTGTTGTGGTAACCAAACACCATCGTGGTTGCCATCAAGTCCAAAGGGGGAGATTGTTGGAAATATGATGCAGAGTGTTGTCCTTGATGGCAACCCACTGAATGAAGATGAAGACATGCGACTGTTGACATGTGTTGTCCTTGATGACAATCCACCTGATGAAGTTATTCTTGACTTGATGGACTTGGTAAATGATGTAAATCTGATATGAAGTGATGTTTGTTAGCAATGTTATGCTGGCCCCGTCATTCTCATGCAATCAAGTTCACCAAGGTTCATTTCTCCTTATCTGGCACTCATTAAAGAGTACTCGGGGAGTTCGTGGTTTAGTCTTCAGAGGCAGACTAGATGAAGCTTCGCAAGTCTTCATTTCGTAAATGTCATCAATGTGAAATTGATTCTTCTTCAAAACCCCGTTTTGAAGAAGAATTCATTAAATGTGTTTTTAGAATATGTACTTTCCAAATTCTCCGCTCTCAAAAGGCAAAGAATTTCTCAGCCTCGTCCCCCGCAAAAGCACAAGCAGAAGAAAACAAAACATCACCAGCAATCAGAGGCAAAGTAAGTTACAAGCTATTTGGAGAAGTCTCACTGGAAAGCCCAAACAAACTTCATTGTCACAGCTATTGAATCAAATGATTGTGTTAGCGCTGGGAATGCCCTGCGTCTTATTGATCAGAGGAATGTGATCCGAGGTGATTTTGTGCTTGTTAGTAGTGACACTGTGAGTAATATGTCTTTAAGATAAGAGTTCATTCTGAGCAGCATGCTTCTGCCAGATTTTAGGGCTGTTATGGTTGGGCCCCCAAATATTGTAGTTGCAACACCAGCTTGTATTGGGGCATGTATTTCTAAATATATTCTTCAGTCTTCATCTCTTGAGGAGTCACTTGCTACGTTGGTTTTAGATGAGAGAAAAGGAACTGGCTATGTTATTCACAAGCAGCACTATGGTTATGAGCGCTAACACATTGAATAGTATGAGAGGTTGAACCAATGATAATCATATTGTAACTTGCCATTTGATGTCTGTGTTGCATAACTAATCTTGTTGACCTAAATCCTAATAGTTGTTCACCTTGCTATTCCAGTTCAATGCAACACAATGGAGCTGACATTCTGTTCAAAAATATCCAATCTGTCCCTCCTTGAGATGTGTCATTTCTTCCTTGATTTCATGTCCATTAACGGGTTTGTTTGATTGAGATTATCTATTTCAAACCACTCCTTCACTATTGAAATCTTGCTCAACTGCCTCCCAAGAGCCTTCAAGCACACAAGTTTTTCACCGCTTTCCTCATATGCACCCAGCTGTTGGATTCTTCCAATAAATAGGGCTTTTCGAGGAGACACTACGACTCAAATATGAGTACAATTAGCTACCCTGTCTACAATCTTCAAAATGCCATTCTGAAGAAACTACTTCATAAGGTTTTCAACCAAGTTCAAACTACTCTAGGGTAAAGAGAAAACTCGGCCTTTGCACATCAAATGCTGGGCAGGACAGAATCAACATCTTGTTGAAGACGGTACCTGCCATGGAGACAGAGCCGTGTCTAATAACAGAGTGGTTCAAAATGTTGAATGCAGATCTCAAGAACCATGTTCAGTGTACTTAATTGCTTCACCTGCTAGAGCACGGTAATCAAAACCAAGGTTCCAAGAAATAAATGAATATTAACATTGCAGTAGAGCGACACACTCGGGCGATTTCCGCAGTGTTTACAAGGTGAGCGACCCACGCAGAGCTGAGCGACCCACGCATCAACAGAAGTCTGGAAAATGGTTGTATGCGCCCATTCGACATCCAAAACGACTTCAATGAATTGCAAACATGTTTTAACCTTGGCTCAGTAGATTTTTGTCGTGGTTGTATTGATATTGGGAAACAAGCATTGCGTGAGGAAGTACGGGAGTGTTTCTTAGACCTGGGATCCTTTCCAGAGTGTGGATGCATTATTGGACATCTGGGTTTATGTGAGAAAGATGGAGTGGCACGATGCTTTTGTTATCTTATTGGAACTTACCAGTAGGAATCCGTTAAATTTAACAAGCAATCTCAGGAGTTGTGCAATCAATTATGGCCCTGTATTTGGCATCTCGAGACTGGATTGTTAACAGGAAGAGGTTGTTTATGCCAAAAAGGAGAATGATTTTCCAGGAAAATGGGCGCTACTCAAAGACCATGCGTTTGATGCGCAAGTTGTTTCCATTCACACAGGTGCAATAGAAAGGGATCAGTGGTGTGAGATGAATTTTCGACAAGCAGGAGCCTTGATTTTAATTTTTTCTGCGAGCAGCTACTTTCTTCCTTCGTTTTTAAGTTCCATGAAAAAACTTAAAGTCCTCATAGTACTCAATTATGGATCAAAGAGAGCCTCAGTAAACGGTATACCGTGGCCATCTTCTCTCCCACAGCTTAAGAATATTCGCTTGGAGAGGTTGAATGTGCCCCCACTTCAAAAGCAGGTTAAAATCTTTCAGAATTTGGAGAAACTCTCGTTGAGCATATGTGGCAGTTTGACCCATATTTTAGCACAAATATTGGGACCCTTTTCCCAATTTTTGCAAAGTGGCATTCAAAGATCGATTACCTATTCTGCCTTTAGTCTACGCTCCAAGTCATTAGAAATCCTCGGCTGGAATATTTGGAGGTTTTTCTATCTTTAGAGCAGATAAATGATCCTTTCATCTTTTAATGACTTCGCTTAAAACCCTTCATTTAGTATTGGCTATCGTAGGAATTCGAGGGAAACAAAGTGTTCTGCTTTTAGAATAAAATGAATTAATCTATTCTATCTTTTGTAATTTCAAATAAAACAAATCTTGTCTTGGGGTCGATTTGTTTTCCCCAGCTGATTTTATTTATACATTGTAAATGAATTGAAAGAGGGAGAGTTCTGAGAGCTAGTGTAGGAGAAAATTAGAGTTTATTTGTACAGTCTTAGACAAAGATTTTAATGAAAATACCCAGCGCTGGCTTCTGAGATTCCTGTGGTATGAGATTTAACATTTGTGTCCTCTTTTGTTTCATATGTAGCCTGTTATGTGTTCATGTCATTTCATAATCATTTCCAATTGAACAAATGAAGTGTTAAGGTAGAATTCATATTTGGTATGCTCTGCCTTTAAGTTTGTTCATATTTAATGTTTTCTTCTGTTCGACAAGGATTCATCCTCTATGCCCTTGTCGGCTCCTTAGCAGTCTTGCCATTTCATTTAATCTAAAATTGATGTTAAATTTTCTTGCCTACCTTGCCTCAAAAGACAATCTGTGTTTTTATTATATTTCTCTGTTCAAGCTGTCTTTGCCTCACACAGCCCAGAAACCCCAACATTTATTAAAAACCTCATCCATATCACTTTACTAGCCTAAGATTATCATTCCTTATCGGTCATCTCAGCCCCTTGAAGATCCTTTTGCTGAGTTTGACCCGGAGAGAGCCCTCTCCTGTCCTCGTAGGGCTAGCTACGAGGCTAAGGTTGGTATGATGTTGCCTCGAGCCTCGCCTCTTTCAGCCTGTGGCAGATTCGAGCTCTAACATAGTGGCGACCATACTGGGGAAGATCTTTCCCCGGTAAAGGATAACAAAGTTGCAGATCTGATGCTGATGGTGGACAGCAGTCAGACACATATGAAGGCTGAAACTTTCACCCGGCGACTCCAGCTCGATCCAGAGATTCCAATGCTCGCTGATCCACTCATGCAATGGTAGGGTATGTGGCAAACCCTGCACTTTCTGAAGTTGTAGAAGATGCTAGAAATTCGTTAGCGGATTTTGAAATTAATGAAGAATTTGTCAATGTCTTGCTTCAATGTTTGAAATCTCCAAAGTTTCCTCTTGAAACTAAAACTAGGTTCTGTGAGTTAATTGTTGAAAAATTTGAGAAGGAGATTCAATATTTAGATGAGCAAATCCAGTCATATGATTTCCAAGACCCTAAAAAGTTTTTGGAAATCCTTCCTCCACCGAAACAAGAAACAATAGAGTTGCCCACAGATGTTTGCATTGACAGTGTGCAGCTGGAGGTATGTATTGCGGAGTTGGGGCAGCAAACAGAGTTTGGCTTCCGTGATCCTATTGTAGCATACATGGACACATTTTTCAGTTTGATTGATAGATCAGGCTATATTTTCCGTGGCCAGATTCATTATGTGCATGAAAGGCTGCTAGCAATTACATCTGTGATCTGGTGGAAGCATTCTCAAGCGGCATCATTCTCAGGTTTACTTGAATGGTTAATCTGGCATTTCAGTATTACCTGATCTATTGTTCTTGCAGCAGAGTAGGGTAGCTTTGTAAATAAATAAGCAGCCAAAGGGCAGCATTTCGTTCCAGTTTCATTGCAATTTAGTTTGAGGTTTGCCAAGTCAGTTTTTCAAATCATTTCAGTCAGTTTTCAGTTAATAAGTTGATCATATTTCCATAGCCCAATGGATGGAGGCACCGTCTGCTCTCCCAAAGCTCTGCGGTTCTTGGCACCTCCAAGAAGCGGCAGCTGCCATCCCCATTGGAGCCAATGTTAGACTCCGTCTTGTCAGACTGCTGCAATCAAATTCACCAAGGTTCAGTTCTCCTTATTTGCAGTCATTAAAGAGTAATTCTGCAGTTCAGGGTTTAATTTTCAGAGGTAGGCTAGAGGAAGCTTCAGTAAGTCTTCATTTCAGGAATGACATTGTAAATAATGCAGGATTGATTCTTCTTCAAAACCCTGTTTTGAAGAAGAAATCATTAAATATGGTTTTTTTAGAATATGTATCAAATTCTCCAGCTCTTCAAAAGGCAGCAGCTTCTTCAGCTCTTCTCTGCAAAAAACACAAGCAGAAGAAAACAAAACATCATCAGCAATCAGAGGCAAAGTAAGTTACAAGCTATTTGGAGAAGTCTCACTGGAAAGCCCAAACAAACTTCATTGTCACGGCTATTGAATCAAATGATTATGTTAGCGTTGGGAATGCCCTGCGTCTTATTGATCAGAGGAATGTGATCCGAGGTGATTTTGTGCTTGTTAGTAGTGACACTGTGAGTACATGTCTTTTTGAGGCAAGAGTTCATTTTGAGCAAGATGTTTCTGCCGTATTTTAGGGCTGTTATATTGGGTCTCCAAATATTGTAAAAAAGAAGAAGATGCCGGGGCATGGCTTCTAAATATATTCTTCTGGCCATCTGAGAGTCACTTGCTACGTTGGTTCTTAGATGAGAGAAAAGGAACTGCTATGTTATTCATACATCACCTGGTTATGAGCGCTTTAACACATTGAATAGTATGAGAGGTTGAACTAATGATAATCATATTGTAAATTTCCATTTGATGTCTGTTGTATAATTAATCTTGTTGACCTAAATCCTCATAGTTGTTCACCTTGCTATTCCAGTTCAATGCAACACAATGGAGCTGGCATTCTGTTCAAAAATATCCAATCTGTCCCTCCTTGAGATGTGTCATTGCTTCCTTGATTTCATGTCCATTAACGGGTTTGTTTGATTGAGATTATCTATTTCAAAACCACTCCCTTCACTATTGCTGAAATATTGCTTCACCGCTCCCCAAGAGCCTTTCAAGCACACAAGTTTTTCACCGCTTCTCATATGCAGTTAGGGCCGTTGGATTCTTTCCAATAAATAGGGCTTTTCGAGGGAGACACTACGACTTGATAATGAGTACAATTAAGGTTTTGCGTCTACAATCTTCAAATGCCATTCGAAGAAACCACTACATAAGATTTTCAAACGAGTTCAAGATGTTGCTATACGAAAGTTAAAACTACTTCATAAGGTTTTCAACCAAGTTCAAACTACTCTAGAGTAAAGAGAATACTCGGCCTTTGCACATCAAATGCTGGGCAGGACAGAATCAACATCTTGTTGAAGACAGTAATCAACATCTTGTTGAAGACAATACCTTCAGTGGAGACACAACATATTCTAATAACAAAGTGGTTCAAAGGAGGGTACCTGCCATGGAGACAGAGCCGTGTCTAATAACAGAGTGGTTCAAAATGTTGAATGCAGATCTCAAGAAACATGTTCAGTGTACTTAATTGCTTCACCTACTAGAGCACGGTAATCAAAACCAAGGTTCCAAGCAATAAATGAATATTAACATTGCAGCAGAGCGACCCACCTGGGTTACTTCCGCAGTGTAAACTTACAAGCTGAGCGACCCACGCAAAGCTGAGCGACCCACGCATCAACAGAAGTCCGGAAAATGGTTGTATGTGCCCAGTCTTCATCCAAAATGACTTCAACGACATCCAAAACGACTTCAATGAATTGCAAACATGTTTTAACCTTGGCTCAGTAGATTTTTGTCGTGGTTGTATTGATATTGGGAAACAAGCATTGCGTGAGGAAGTACGGGAGTGTTTCTTAGACCTGGGATCCTTTCCAGAGGATAGGAAAATATCTGTGGATGCATTATTGGACATCTGGGTTTATGTGAGAAAGATGGAGTGGCACGATGCTTTTGTTATCTTATTGGAACTTACCAGTAGGAATCTGTTAAATTTAACAAGCAATCTCAGGAGTTGTGCAATCAATTATGGCCCTGTATTTGGCATCTCGAGTCTGGATTGTTAACAGGAAGAGGTTGTTTATGCCAAAAAAAGGGAGAATGGTTTGCCAGGAAAATGGGAGCTACTCAAAGACCATGCGTTTGATGCGCAAAGTTGTTTCCATTCACACAGGTGCAATAGAAAAGGATCAGTGGTGTGAGATGAATTTTCGACAAGCAGAAGCCTTGGTTTTAAATTTTTCTGCGAGCAACTACTTTCTCCCTTCGTTTTTAAGTTCCATGACAAAACTTAAAGTCCTCATAGTACTCAATTATGGATCAAAGAGAGCCACAGTAAACGGTCTACCGTGGCCATCTTCTCTCCCACAGCTTAAGACTATTCGTTTGGAGAGGTTGAATGTGCCCCCACTTCAAGAGCAGGTTAAAGTCTTTCAGAATTTGGAGAAACTCTCGTTGAGCATATGTGGCAGTTTGACCCATATTTTAGCATTAAAATATTGGGGACATTTTCCCAATTTCTGTAAAGTGGCAAAGCGTATCTTCAGAAATTTGTGAGTAGTTGCAAAGTGGCATTCAAAGATCGATTACCTATTTTGCCTTTAGTCTACGCTCCAGGTCATTAGAAATCCTCGGCTGGAATATTTGGAGGTTTTTCTATCTTTAGAACAGAGAGATGATCCTTTTCTATCTTAAAAGACTTCAGTTAAAACTCCAAATGGATCTGCGCTCTAGTATTGGCTATCAGAGGAATTCGAGGGAAACAGTGTTCTGTTTTTAGAATAAATGAATTAATCTATTCTATTTTTGTAATTTCAATTGAAACAAATTCCTTGTCTTGGGGTCGATGTGCTTTTCCCCTAGCAGGATTTTATTTATACATTGTAAATCAATTGTGGAGAGAGTTCTGAGAGCTAGGGAGGAGAAAATTAGAGTTTATTTGTACAGTCTTAGACAGAGATTTTAATGAAAATACCCAGCGCTGGCTTCTGAGATTCCTGTGGTATGAGATTTAACATTTGTGTCCTCTTTTATTTCATATGTAGCCTGTTATGTGTTCATGTCATTTCGTGATCATTTCCAATTGAACAAATGAAGTGTTAAGGTAGAATTCATATTTGGTATGCTCTGCCTTTAAGTTTGTTCATATTTAATGTTTTCTTCTGTTCGACAAGGATTCATCCTCTATGCCCTTGTCGGCTCCTCAACAGTCTTGCCATCCATTTAATCTCAATTTGATGTTAAATTTTCCTGCCTACCTTGCCTCAGGAGACAATCTGTGTTTTTGATTACATTTCTCTGTTCAAGCTGTTCTTTGCCTCACACAGCCCAGAAACCCAACATTTATTAAAAACCCCTTTCTATCAGTTTACTAGCCTAAGATTAGCATTCCTTATCGGTCATCTCAGCCCCTTGAAGATCTTTCTGCCGAGATAGACTCGGAGAGAGCCCTCTCCTGTCCTCGTAGGGCTAGCTACGAGGCTAAGGTTGGCTTGATGTTGCCTCGAGCCTCGCCTCTTTCAGCCTGTGGCAGATTCGAGTGCTAGCATAGTGGCGACCATACTCTGGAAGATCTTGCCCCAGTGCAGGAAATCAAGTTGCAGATCTGATGCTGATGGTGGACAACAGTCAGACACATATGAAGGCTGAAACATTCACCCGGCGACTCCAGCTCGATCTAGAGATTCCAATGCTCACTGATCCACTCATGCAATGGTAGGGTATGTGGCAAACCCTGCACTTTCTGAAGCTGTAGAAGATGCTAGAAATTGGTTAGCAGATATTGAAATTAATGAAGAATTTTTCAGTGTCTTGTTTCAATGTTTGAAATCTCCAAAGTTCCCTCTTGAAACTAAAACAGGTTTCTGTGAGTTAGTTGTTGAAAAACTTGAAAAGGAGATTCAATGTTTAGATGAGCAGATTAAGTCATATGATTTCCAAGACCCTAAAAAGTTCTTGGAAATCCTTCCTCATTCGAAACAAGATATCATAGAATGGCCTACAGTTGTTTACATTGACAGTGTGCAGCTGGAAGTATGCATCACAGAGTTGGGGCAGCCAACAGAGTTTGGCTTCCGTGATCCTATTGCGGCATACATGGACACATTTTTCAGTTTGATTGATAGATCAGGCTGTATTTTCCGTGGCCAGATTCATTATGTGCATGAAAGGCTGCCAGCAATTACATCTGTGATCTGGTGGAAGCATTCTCAAGCGGCATCATTCTCAGGTTTACTTGAATGGTTAATCTGGCATTTCAGTATTACCTGATCTATTGTTTTGCAGCAGAGTAGGGTAGATTTTGTAAATAAATAAGCAGCCAAAAGGCAGCATTTCGTTCCAGTTTCATTGTAGTTTAGTTTGAGGTTTGCCAAGTCAGTTTTTCAAATCATTTCAAGTCAGTTTTCAGTTAATAGGTTGATCATGATTCCATAGCCCAATGGATGGAGGCACTGTCTGCTCTCCCAAAGCTCTGCGGTTCTTGGCACCTCCAAGAAGCGGCAGCTGCCATCCCCATTGGAGCCAATGTTAGACTCCGTCCTGTCATTCTGCTGCAATCAAGTTCACCAAGGTTCATTTCTCCTTATTTGCAGTCATTAAAGAGTAATTCTGGAGTTCAGGGTTTAGTCTTCAGAGGTAGACTAGAGGAAGCTTCAGTTAGTCTTCATTTCAGAAATGTCATCAATGTGAAATTGATTCTTCTTCAAAACCCTGTTTTGAAGAAGAATTCATTAAATGTGTTTTTTAGAATATGTATCAAATTCTCCAGCTCTTCAAAAGGCAGTAGCTCAGTTCTTGTCTCTGCAAAAGCACAAACAGAAGAAAACAAAACATCATCAGCAATCAGAGGCAAAGTAAGTTACAAGCTATTTGGAGAAGTCTCACTGGAAAGCCCAAACAAACTTCATTGTCACAGCTATTGAATCAAATGATTATGTTAGCGTTGGGAATGCCATGCGTATTATTGATCAGAGGAATGTGATCCGAGGTGATTTTGTGCTTGTTAGTAGTGACACTGTGAGTAATATGTCTTTGAGGCAAGAGTTCATTCAGAGCAGCATGCTTTTGCCAGTTTTTAGGGCTGTTATGGTTGGGCCCCCAAATATTGTAGTTGCAACACCAGCTTGCATTGGGGCATGTATTTCTAAATATATTCTTCAGTCTTCATCTCTTGAGGAGTCACTTGCTACGTTGGTTTTAGATGAGAGAAAAGGAACTGGCTATGTTATTCACAAGAAGCACTGTGGTTATGAGCGCTAATACATTGAATAGTATGAGAGGTTGAACCAATGATGATCATATTGTAACTTGCCATTTGATGTCTGTGTTGCATAACTAATCTTGTCGACTCCAAATCCTAATATTTGTTCACCTTGCTATTCCAGCTTCAAATGCAACACAATGGAGTCGACATTCTGCTCAAAAATATCCAATCATTCCTCCTGAGATGTGTCATTGCTTCCTTTGATTTCATGTCCATTAACGGGTTTGTTTGATTGAGACTATCTATTTCAAACCACTCCCTTCACTCACAGCCCTGCTCAACTGCCTCCCAAGAGCCTTCAAGCACACAAGTTTTTCACCGCTTTCCTCATATGCACCCTGCTGTTGAATTCTTCCAATAAATAGGGCTTTTCGAGGAGACACTACGACTTGATAATGAGTACAATTAGCTACCCTGTCTACAATCTTCAAAATGCCATTCTGAAGAAACCACTACATAAGATTTTCAAACGAGTTCAAGATGTTGTTATAATGAAACTTAAAACTACTTCATAAGGTTTTCAACCAAGTTCAAACTACTCTAGAGTAAAGAGAATACTCGGCCTTTGCACATCAAATGCTGGGCAGGACAGAATCAACATCTTGTTGAAGACAGTAATCGACATCTTGTTGAAGACAGTACCTTCAGTGGAGACACAACATATTCTAATAACAAAGTGGTTCAAAGGAGGGTACCTGCCATGGAGACAGAGCCATGTCTAATAACAGAGTGGTTCAAAATGTTGAATGCAGATCTCAAGAACCATGTTCAGTGTACTTAATTGCTTCACCTGCTAGAGCACGGTAATCAAAACCAAGGTTCCAAGCAATAAATGAATATTAACATTGCAGTAGAGCGACACACTCGGGCGATTTCCGCAGTGTTTACAAGGTGAGCGACCCACGCAGAGCTGAGCGACCCACGCATCAACAGAAGTCCGGAAAATGGTTGTATGCGCCCAATCGACATCCAAAACGACTTCAATGAATTGAAAACATGTTTTAACCTTGGCTCAGTAGATTTTTGTCGTGGTTGTATTGATATTGGGAAACAAGCATTGCGTGAGGAAGTACATGAGTGTTTCTTAGACCTGGGATCCTTTCCAGAGGATAGGAAAATATCTGTGGATGCATTATTGGACATCTGGGTTTATGTGAGAAAGATGGAGTGGCACGATGCTTTTGTTATCTTATTGGAACTTACCAGTAGGAATCTGTTAAATTTAACAAGCAATCTCAGGAGTTGTGCAATCAATTATGGCCCTGTATTTGGCATCTCGAGATTGGATTGTTAACAGGAAGAGGTTGTTTATGCCAAAAAGGAGAATGATTTTCCAGGAAAATGGGCGCTACTCAAAGACCATGCATTTGATGCGCAAGTTGTTTCCATTCACACAGGTGCAATAGAAAGGGATCAGTGGTGTGAGATGAATTTTCGACAAGCAGAAGCCTTGATTTTAATTTTTTCTGCGAGCAGCTACTTTCTTCCTTCGTTTTTAAGTTCCATGACAAAACTTAAAGTCCTCATAATACTCAATTATCGATCAAAGAGAGCCACAGTAAACGGTCTACCGTGGCCATCTTCTCTCCCACAGCTTAAGAATATTCGCTTGGAGAGGTTGAATGTGCCCCCACTTCAAAAGCAGGTTAAAATCTTTCAGAATTTGGAGAAACTCTCGTTGAGCATATGTGGCAGTTTGACCCATATTTTAGCATTAAAATATTGGGGACCTTTTCCCAATTTCTATAAAGTGGCAAAGCGTATCTCCAGAAATTTGAGAGCAGTGGCAAAGTGGCATTCAAAGATCGATTACCTATTCTTCCTTTAGTCTACGCTCCAGGTCATTAGAAATCCTCGGCTGGAATATTTGGAGGTTTTTCTATCTTTAGAGCAGATAAATGATCCTTTTCTATCTCAATGACTTCAGTTAAAACTCCACTCTAGTATTGGCTATCAGAGGAATTCGAGGGAAACAGTGTTCTGTTTTTAGAATAAATGAATTAATCTATTCTATCTTTGTAATTTCAAATAAAACAAATTCCTTGTCTTGGGGTCGATTTGTTTTTCCCTAGCAGGATTTTATTTATACATTGTAAATGAATTGAAAGGAGAGAGAGTTCTGAGAGCTAGTGTAGGAGAAAATTAGAGTTTATTTGTACAGTCTTAGACAGAGATTTTAATGAAAATACCCAGCGCTGGCTTCTGAGATTCCTGTGGCTTGAAATTTAACATTTGTGTCCTCTTTTGTTTCATATGTAGCATGTTATGTGTTCATGTCATTTCATGATCATTTCCAATTGAAAAAATGAAGTGTTAAGGTAGAATTCATATTTGGTATGCTCTGCCTTTAAGTTTGTTCATATTTAATGTTTTCTTCTGTTCGACATGGATTCATCCTCTATGCCCTTGTCGGCTCCTCAACAGTCTTGCCATTCCATTTAATCTCAATTTGATGTTAAATTTTCCTGCCTACCTTGCCTCAGGAGACAATCTGTGTTTTTGATTACATTTCTCTGTTCAAGCTGTTCTTTGCCTCACACAGCCCAGAAACCCACCATTTACTAAAAAAAACCTCATTCATATCACTTTACTAGCCTAAAATTAGCATTCCTTATCGGTCATCTCAGCCCTTCCGAAAACCTTTCGTTGAGTTTAACCCAGAGAGAGCCCTCTCCTGTCCTTGTAGGGATAGCTACGAGGCTGAGCTTGGTTTGATGTTGCCTAGCTCGCCTTTCAAATTGGTGGTGCATTCGAAAAGCAACATAGTGGCGACCATACTGGGGGAAGATCTTTCCTGGTGAAGGATAACAAAGCTGCGCATCTGATGCTGATGGTGGACAGTAGTCAGACACATATGAAGGCTGAAACTTTCACCTGGCGACTCCAGCTCGATCCAGAGATTCCAATGCTCGCTGATCCACTCATGCAATGGTAGGGTATGTGGAAAACCCTGCACTTTCTGAAGCTGTAGAAGATGCTAGAAATTGGTTAGCAGATATTGAAATTAATGAAGAATTTTTCAGTGTCTTGTTTCAATGTTTGAAATCTCCAAAGTTCCCTCTTGAAACTAAAACAGGTTTCTGTGAGTTAGTTGTTGAAAAACTTGAAAAGGAGATTCAATGTTTAGATGAGCAGATTCAGTCATATGATTTCCAAGACCCTAAAAAGTTCTTGGAAATCCTTCCTCATTCGAAACAAGATATCATAGAATGGCCTACAGTTGTTTACATTGACAGTGTGCAGTTGGAAGTATGCATCACAGAGTTGGGGCAGCCAACAGAGTCCAGCTTCCGTGATCCTATTGCGGCATACATGGACACATTGTTCAGTTTGATTGATAGATCAGGCTGTATTTTCCGTGACCAGGCTCAGTACGTGCATGAAAGGCTGCCAGCAATTACATCTGTGATCTGGTGGAAGCATTCTCAAGCGGCATCATTCTCAGGTTTACTTGAATGGTTAATCTGGCATTTCAGTATTACCTGATCTATTGTTTTTGCAGCAGAGTAGGGTAGATTTTGTAAATAAATAAGCAGTCCAAAGGGAAGCATTTTGTTCCATTTTATTGCAGTTCTAGTTTGAGGTTTGCCAAGTTAGTTTTTCAAATCATTTCAGTCAGTTTTCAGTTAATAAGTTGATCATGATTCCATAGCCCGGGGTTTTATACTTTTCTATCCTTCCCTTGCGTATGAATTTGGATGAAGTTTGTCCCCATAGGATGTGTTATTTTTAGTGGTGACCTTAGTGACCATTATTTTAGGGCTAATATGCAGGTGCCAGGAAGGGCTCATCTTCTCTGTACCTAGGATGTGTTAGACTTCGTCTTGTCAGACTGCTGCAATCAAATTCACCAAGGTTCAGTTCTCCTTATTTACAGTCATTAAAGAGTAATTCTGCAGTTCAGGGTTTAGTTTTCAGAGGTAGGCCAGAGGAAGATTCACTAGGTGTTCATTTCAGAAATGTCATCAATGTGAAATTGATTCTTCTTCAAAACCCTGTTTTGAAGAAGAATTCATTAAAGGTGTTTTTTTAGAATATGTATCAAATTCTCCAGCTCTTCAAAAGGCAGCAGCTCAGTTCCTGTCTCTACAAAAGCACAAACAGAAGAAAACAAAACATCATCAGCAATCAGAGGCAAAGTAAGTTACAAGCTATTTGGAGAAGTCTCACTGGAAAGCCCAAACAAACTTCATTGTCACAGCTATTGAAATCAAATGATTATGTTAGCGTTGGGAATGCCCTGCATCTTATTGATCAGAGGAATGTGATCCGAGGTGATTTTGTGCTTGTTAGTAGTGACACTGTGAGTAATATGTCTTTGAGGCAAGAGTTCACTCAGAGCAGCATGCTTCTGCCAGTTTTTAGGGCTGTTATGGTTGGGCCCCCAAATATTGTAGTTGCAACACCAGCTTGTATTGGGGCATGTATTTCTAAATATATTCTTCAGTCTTCATCTCTTGAGGAGTCACTTGCTACGTTGGTTTTAGATGAGAGAAAAGGAACTGGCTATGTTATTCACAAGCAACACTGTGGTTATGAGCGCTAATACATTGAATAGTATGAGAGGTTGAACCAATGATGATCATATTGTAACTTGCCATTTGATGTCTGTGTTGCATAACTAATCTTGTTGACCTAAATCCTAATAGTTGTTCACCTTGCTATTCCAGTTCAATGCAACACAATGGAGCTGACATTCTGTTAAAAAATATCCAATCTGTCCCTCCTTGAGATGTGTCATTGCTTCCTTGATTTCATGTCCATTAACGGGTTTGTTTGATTGAGATTATCTATTTCAAACCACTCCTTCACTATTGAAATCTTGCTCAACTGCCTCCCAAGAGCCTTCAAGCACACAATTTTTTTACCGCTTTCCTCATATGCACCCTGCTGTTGGATTCTTCCAATAAATAGGGCTTTTCGAGGAGACACTACGACTTGATAATGAGTACAATTAGCTACCCTGTCTACAATCTTCAAAATGCCATTCTGAAGAAACCACTACATAAGATTTTCAAACGAGTTCAAGATGTTGTTATAATGAAAGGCCAAACCGTTGAGCAGCACCGTGCAATTCCAACATCAATACCGGGAGTGTTCCGAAAGATTGCATTCTCATTAACATGTCAAAAACATTGCTGGACATTTTGCCTCAAGAGGCTGTACATCAATGCCCGATCGAAGTCACTGTGGGGCAAGAAAGGGTCCTCTTAAATGTACAAGACAGAGGGAATGATATTCCAAATAACATTCCATTGAAACACTTCAGAGCATTGCTACAGAAATGAAGTAGTTGATTTTGCAGCAAACCCTACAGATGATCTTGTGACAAAAGTGAAGAGCAATTTCACAGGTTATGGAGATACATGAAAAGATTATTAGGAGTGATTTTCAATTTAATGAAGAATGGCATCCTTGTTTCAGTTTCTCCAGCTCCTATCCCTGCGAAAACACAAACAGGAGGAACAATTCATCAGACAGAAACAAAGTCTCAAATGTTTCTTGTAGCAGCTTCTTCGGATAACAAAAATCTGGTGGATGATAGGAGTAAAAATCTTCAGGTTTATGGCAAAAGTGATGGAGATAGTTTATGGCACATGGGCATGCTCCGTTCTCAAAATAGCCTCCTATGAAGGTTCTGCTTATGATGATACAAAATGCACCACCTGGGCTTGATTATGATAGAGACAAAAAGTTCTCAAAGTCTTTCAAAGAAATGATTGCAATGTGCTTAGTTAAAGATCAAAAACGTCCAACCGCAGAGAAACTGTTGAAGCATTCATTTTTCAGGCAAGCAAAATCTCAGGAATATGTTGTTCGCAACCTTCTGCAAAGGCTTCCTCCACTGTGGGAGCGTGTAAAAGAAATCCAACTCAAAAATGTTGCACAGCTTGCTTCAGGAAGTAAGCATCGCTGTGCTAGTAGATCGATTAGTGAAGTTGGAGGGAACATTAAGGCTGTGCTGGGGCCGTGGACAGAGTTTTGGGGCTCGAGCAACCCACCTGGGCGCGAGCGACCCACCTGGGCGCAGAGCGACCCACCTGGGCGTTCTTCGCAGTGCAAAAATATAACGTGCGCGACCCAAACAGAGCCTGCGCGACCCACGCGTCAACAGAAGTCCGGAAATGGTTGTATGCGCCCAGTCTTCATCCAAAACAACTTCAAATGACATCCAAAATGATTTCAACGAATTGCCAACAAGTTTTGATCATTGTGCAGTCGATTTTTATGTTTGTGGTGATTTTTATTTATATTTTGTGGTGATTTTAAACATTGAAGCAGAGTGCATATAAGGGCCGCGGAAGAGAAAATAAAACGCAGAGGTGAACAAGTTCTTGCAGCGGCAGGGGAGGTTCATTTAGAGAGATGTATTAAGATTTGCTTGTGTTGATCTGGAAGTGTCCCCCCTCTATTGTTTCTTATAAGGAAATTATATAAGCGGAAGCTGCCACTGCTGTGGACAGCTATAAGAACGTATCAACAACTACTGATTTTGTCGAGAAGACCACGCCCAATGGGAGATGCACAGTACCGGTACAAGTTATAAAATTACCACCTGCATTAACTAAGGTTCTTGATGAGAATGTAGAACTGTTTCAAGATATTTAAGATGGAAAGTTGGGCCATGGAAAGACTGCTAGTGTGAGTTTGAAGAAAGAAAGTAAGATGTGGAGCCGGTGAAACACAAGAGGATCCAATTTTGGTGCTTTGTTAAAAACGCATGAAATGCTGTAACAACGAGTTTTATTCAAATGACAAGTGGAAAATTGACAGTTAAAGACTGAAAACCAAATTTAGAATGAAGACACCTGTTACCATATGAATAGGATTTGTTCTTATCTATGACCTCAGTTAGTCATACGCTCCAATTGTTAGGCTTTTTGGTTAGAGATTTTCTAGGAGAAAGTTATTACATGTTCTATTGTTGTAATTGCAGGTGAAACAGCGCCCCTGCTTTGGGGTCGACTTGTTTTTCTAGAATAGTTGATTTAATGTATTAAAATAATCATTTGAGAGGAGAGAGGGGAAGGAGCTAGTGGAGGAGAGAAAACAGAGCTCCATTGTACTGTCTTTGACAGAGATTTTAATGAAAATACCCAGCGCTGGCTTCTGAGATTCCTGTGGCTTGAAATTTAGCATTCGTGTCCTCTTTTGTTTCATATGTAGCCTGTTATGTGTTCTTGTCATTTCATGATCATTTCCAATTGAGCAAATGAAGTGTTAAGGTAGAATTCATATTTGGTATGCTCTGCCTTTAACTTTGTTCATATTTAATGTTTTCTTCTGTTCGACAAGGATTCATCCTCTATGCCCTTGTCGGCTCCTCAGCAGTCTTGCCATTCCATTTAATCTCAAATTGATGTTAAATTTTCCTGCCTACCTTGCCTCAGGAGACAATCTGTGTTTTTTATTACATTTCTCTGTTCTTTGCCTCACACAGCCCAGAAACCCCAACATTTATTATAAACCTCATCCATATCACTTTACTAGCCTAAGATCAGCATTTACTATCGGTTATCTCAGCCCCTTTAAAGATCTTTCGCTGAGTTTAACCCGGAGAGAGCCCTCTCCTGTCCTCGTAGGGCTAGCTACGAGGCTAAGGTTGGTTTGATGTTGCCTCGAGCCTCGCCTCTTTCAGCCTGTGGCAGATTCGAGTGCTAACATAGTGGCGACCATACTGGGAAAAACTCAAAACGTTTGCTTGTTATAGACGGAGTCTGAAGACACGCCAGGTAGCCTTCGAAACGATGTTGCTATGCATCAGCGAAGTAGATAAACGCTGCTTCAGTCGATCTCCGGTATAACTTGTAAATTTCCCCAGTACATGTATCAAGTTCAGATCTGATCGTTGATGGTGAACAACGGTCAGACATCGCAAGGCTGAAATCATTCACCTGGCGAATTCATTCACTGAAAGATCCAGGCAATCAATGCTTCATGGTGATTTCACTGCAGGGAGATCAGTAGCTGTGAGATTTTCAAGATGGACCGAATCACAAGAAGATACGCTCCCATGAGCCGAGATCACATTCCAGGTTTTCCGAATAAGATGCCCAAGGTAGATTGGTCAAGGAATCTGCCTACGTTTAATGATGATGGTAAGAAAGATGTTGCTTTACATTTGGTTAGATTTCACATGCATATTCGCAAGTTGAAGGTTGAATTTCCTGAAGATTGCCTGATGAAGATATTCCTTGCCACTCTGGAAGGTGAAGCTCAGTCATGGTATGAAAATTTGCCGCTGGCCTGTATTTATTGTTTAAAGGATTTTCATGCCCTGTTCATTGAAAGATATCAAGTATCTTATCCATCGTTAAATTTAGTTCATGATTGTTGCAAACATGCTTCTACTTTTATTGAAAGCCTGGAGAAATATTATGAAGATTATAATTTCATGAATGATGAAATCATGGAGGCTCTATATGAGAATCCATTTCAGCAACATGAAGAGAACCTAAAGGATACCTATCAAGGTGCTCAGGAGACTTTGCAGCAGGTTGATGGCCATATGGCTGAAAATGATGAAAGGGAGAATGTCATTTCAGATCTGCCCACGGAAGACAGCAGCATGCAAGTAGGTCCCGTTCCAATTGCAGATTGTGATAATGTCCAGACATCTACTTCAGGATCAGATTCAGATCAGGATGACCAAGCATATCTTGTGCTAAAGCCCATTAAGGAGAACTCTGCTGTTGAAATCATCTGGGATGCAGAAGACACAGTAAAGGATCCAAATGTTCTCAGTCATACTGTCAGCTCATCATTAGAACACAGCCTTCATGAAGAGGTGATTCAGTCAGTTCATGAAAATCAGAATGAGATCTTTGTGCAAGTAAGTGATAAATCTCCTTTCAATAACTCAGTAATGAATGATAGTTTGAATGCCTTGTCATATGAAGATAATCACTGTTTTAACAAAAGAAAACAAAAAGCATTGTCTCCTTTGTCTGAAGATGAGATAGATCAGCTTTTGAAAGGTCTTGTTACAGCCCAAGCTACAGCAGATTTGCAGTGCACACATAATCAGGAAAGTGTTGGTGAAACCTCTTCCTCTGTTGAAAAAGATGATTGTCTTGTAATCAGTTGTGTAGATCAGCAAACAGATAATTTTTTCCTTCACAAAGATGATAAGGTTGTCATGTTTGATAACCTTGAAGATTTTTTTTTGTTTAAGAATGACCTAGATCATGAAATTGAAGAGTATATGCCAGAATTGCTCATGGTCAAGGGACCTACAGCTAACACTCGGATGGCAGATTTGTGCATTTCTATCCCTCAGAAATCAATTTTCCTTTCAGATCAGAATGAAGTGGATACTAGTATTTTTGCAGTTGGATCTCCAGATAAGCCAGTGCTTCAAGATTTTCAAGACCCCTTCAGCATTCTTCTGCAAACATTAGAAAGGATAAATATTGCTTGGTTCCTTATCATAAGATTTGGTTTCAGTGGTTATTTTGAGTTGCCTACAGGTTCATCAGTCCGCCTGCTCAGGGAGAATAAGAGCAGAAATTTGGGGTGTAGCCATCTGCTGGATTGGTTACATTGGAAGGCTCACTACACATGATTGTATATATCACATTAGTATTGCAGGTGGTTGTCATCATGATTCCAAATCTTGATGGACTGCTGCCTTTTTCCAAAAAGCTTCGTAAAGTTTTGTTTTAAGTTAGTCATGAGTCATTTGTGTTTGGTCTGTTGAGTCAGTTTTTTCAAGTTATTTCAGTTTGCCATCGAGTTGGTTTGAGATTGTAAAGTTAAGTTTATCAGTCTTCTTGTTTAAAGTCATGTCAGTTTGAGTCTAGTCAGTTTTGGTCAAAATTGCAGTCTATCATTAGTCAAATCTGCAGTCAATAAAATATCCAAAGTTTGTCTTGTCAAGTTGAAATAATGATTCCATCGCCCAATGGATGAGAGGCACTATCTGACTCCCCCAAAGATCTGCTGTTCTTGGCATCTCCATGGAGCCACCATCCCCATTGGAGCCAATGTTAGAGTCAGCCCTTGCTGCCCTCCGTCAGTGATCATTTCGTCTTTTGCATTTTCATTATTAGGTGTCTCACTTGTTTCGCTTCTTTGCATATCACTAGGATCATGCCATGAACTGACGAAGGGTTGTGTCATTTTGTGTTTCCTCATGTTATACCTGCAGCGCTATTTTAAAAAATATTTTCTCAAAAAATTATTTATAGTCATTGTCATTATGTATGAGGTCATTAAAATGTCAATAAGTGTCCTAGGTCTTGGTGTCTAGGGTTTTTTGAGTCATTTATACACTAGTCATAAAGCCTGCAAGGTGAGGAGAGTCCAGTACTTGGATTTCTATTTTTATTATCATCAGCATTTTTTTAAAAAAGAAATACATTTCTAGTCCAAAACTCTGTTTTGGAACTAGAAATTTGTCATTATCATTTTGTAATAAATTTTAATTATTCCGCCATGAAGACATTGTAAAAGCAGACCCCTGGTCTTTTCTCTAGCCAAGACAGCCATATCCCTGCAAAAAGACAATAAAATCATCAGTATCGACCTCAGAGAAACCAAATCAAGTTTGTATTTGAAAAAGCCAAAGTGAAAATTACAAGAACATTTGTAATGTGGGTTTGAAGTTAGATTTGGAATAAAGTATGATGGTGAAGATATTTGTGAAGTGTATAAAGGCCAAACAAGTTCATTTGAACCGATTTCATTTGCTCCCAAAACGTATTTGCAAAATTGAAAGCCGGTTTCAGACTTTTGGAGGGCGTGGACAGGGTTTTAGGGCTGCGCGACCCAAGTTGAGGCCGAGCGACCCACCTGGGCTGCGCGACCCAAACAGAGTTGGTTTAGCACAGTGGGTTTGCACCTGCGCGACCCACCTGGGCTGCACGACCCAAATTGAGCCTGCGCGACCCACGCAGAGACATCATTCCGGAATTGTGTTTGAGCGCCCAGATTGGCTCGGAATTGACTCCAATTGCCTTCAAAGCAGGTTTTCTTCAATTACTTGGGGTTTGCAAACGTATTTGTGTCATCATACATGGTTCTAATATGCAAATGAAAGATTTAAAACCCCACTGTTATGAGATTATTGTTTTCAGGGTTAAAATGAAAATCAATGGTGTAAAAAATGGGTTTGATGTCTGAAACAGTGATATGGTCAGCCTTTCATAAAACATGAAAATCACTCTGCTCTCATAACCATAATATCACTGTCACCATTGTTATTGTTATGCCATGTTTAAACCCTTTGAGTCACATTTCTCATGTGTGTAATGAGTCACATTGCCCAATGTTAGCATTTTCTCATGTTTTTGTTTGCCCAATGTTAGCATTGTTTCAAATGACCTATTGAAACCTTTATGGTCATAAACTCGTAGGCAAACCTATCACTGATTATACCATACTCTCCTTTGACTAGATGTGTCCAAACTTTTGAAGGTTGCCTACTCCTATTTTGTCAAAATTTCATTTGCATTCAAAACAGAGATACTGCCTTTCAGCCCATTTGAAGCAGAGATTTTATCCATAATTTGATTCCTTGATGGTGTTTTGGCGGTGGGATATTGATTGAATGTTAAAAATACGTCCTAATCTTGCTTTCACTGCATTCATATCAGCATACACATTGCTAAAGGTTTGATCAGAGATATGTCAGAGACAGAGTCAGAATATGAGCCAGGATCAGGCAGTGATTCGGTGGCTGAAGGTAATGTGCCACGGGGTTCCCGCAGAGAAAATAGGAGTGGTGATCATCGCAGAGAGGAGCCTACTTCTTTGGCTCGGTTGCAGGCATGTCCATTAGCTATGGATTGTTTTCGATTCTTGTCATGTTTCATATTTTGTGAGATGGTTGTGCAAACCCGGCCTCATCGTGAATTAGCACGTTTGTTTGTTCTTCATTTACGGGGTAATCGGGTAAACCTTGCTGGGGTTGATTTCATTGTTTCGCCTTTGACTATTGCTCAAGCCACTGGCATACCTAACATAGGCGAGGAATGGAGCAAGGGTAAGCAGTTAGAGAAATTTCACTATGAGCCATATGTTAAAACTGGATATGTGGCTTACTTGAGCAGGGTTTTTCCATTCATATTCTTGAGAGATGAGTAAGCACCACTCATGAGGCTCATTATTCAGTATTTCAGTTGTGAAGGCAGGTATGCCCGTCTTTTCTCATATCATGTTCGTTTGCTGATGCACTTCACAAGGGTGCGTATGATGAATATTCCTTATTTCATATACCGCAACATAGAGAAGATGGTTACATTTGTGCAGAAGAAGACGAGCCCAGTGCAGTAGTACAGGAGTATATATCATTTCTCTTTGATCAAAATCTTGGTGTCACATCAGTTGGCAGAGCAGGGCATCACTTGGGAGGACTTCATTTCTAGAGACTTTTTCAGAGTGCCACAGCAGCCTCCCGAGGCAGTTTATGAGGCAGGAGAGCCTTCACACCAGCCGGACATGCTTGAGGTTGGGCATATCATTACTCCTTTGATTCAGACATATCAGCGAGGCCACAGGGCCTTATTTGCATCGACACGGCGGGTACTATCTCCACGTGAGGTGGAAGGGGTCCTGCCGACTTCATCGACACGGCGAGTATTATCTCCACGTAATGTGGAAAGGGTCTCGTTTTCTTCTCCAGTGCAGGTACAGGTACAAGACAGGGGTAAGAGGCCCATGCATGATGAGGGCCCATCAGGAGGCCGGGACACCGATATGACAGTCATTGATGTTGATACGGGCTCTCCTAGCTCGAAGCTGAGGGAAGTCATCCAGGAGCAAAGAGCCGAGAATGATCAGCTGAAAGACCAATTGCAGAAGGATCAGTGGGTGGTTAACTATTTGGAGCAGCGCAACAAACAGCTCGAGGATGAGCTCACATTTTATGAAGTGCGCCAAATCCGTGAGGACAGGCAGTGGAATCGAAAGAGGCCCGGTGACATGACACCAGCTGACAGAGATACTGTACTCACGCGGGTGAATATACATCTGGAGAAGCTGTTGGCGAAGGCCAACCGAGACAAAGACATGCTTCGCCACATGAAAGGCCATTACTGGGCTCGCATGCATGTTTGCAAAGCGAGGATGAAGATCATGAAGAGGAGGTTGCGCAAGGCACTTCAACGGCGAAAAAGGCCTGATCCACTCCGGATTTTGGCCGAGGCTTCATTGAATGAGCAAGACACATGATGGAGGACCTCCGCTCCGAATTTGGGCAAATTCGGAGAAAATTTTGTCATTTTCAAATTTTTGGTCTAAAAAACAGGTTTTGCAGCTACGTGGGTCGCACGCTCATGCGCTCGCTTTTTTTGAGACACTTGCTGGAGGAGATTTTTACATTTTTGGATTTTTCATGGTTAATTATGCATCCTCTGAAGTCAACTTAGCATTTCAACAAAATCTGGATGGTCAAACAGCTCAAAAACACCATGAAAATCACCTTGCTGCCACCTTTTGCACCAGCAGGAAGTACCTCTGGTAGAATGAGGTTTTGGAGGGTCAAATCAACTCCAAATTCCAAAATTCCACTTGGGTTGGAAATTATACATCCAGGGCTTTCCAACGAGCTATCATGAGCTCAATTTGGATGCCGGGAGATACCTCAAAATCAGCCTGGAACATGAGCGACCCACGCAGTTCAGGAGCGACCCACCTAGAAATTTTTCTGAATTTTCAGCTGCCAGCTCAATATTTCGCCTATTATGGACCAGTTTTGCTTATGGATAGAATTTTTGGGTTTTTATGATGTAAATTCATGTTGGACATGTAACTTTGGCTTGTTTTTATCTATTCTAGAAGATTCACTCTCAAAAGGGTAAAAAATCATGTAATGGATCAGTTTCCACTCTTTTAGAGGCAAGTTGTTAGCTACCTAGATTGTAGTTCCATGATTAGAATTGGTTGAAACTGATCCCTGAAGAGGGAATTCGACCCCTAGAGGTGGGGAAAGGGGTTAGAGTGATCTATATATTGTAATTTCTGAGGCATTCTACAGGTTGGACTCTTGGGATACTTTTGATACTATCGTACATACTTTTCATATTTTGGCTAAGGAAAGATCAGGGGTTTTGCGGCACTTGTTGGGATCCTTGTGGTGTTATGTTCTTGATGATGTTTCTCCTTTGTTTACTGTAAGTTTCTTCATGTTTAATGTATGCCATCGTTTCATTATGCTTCTGAACTAAGTTGAATGAGTGATTAAGGTTGAATCCATTGTTTACAGTGCTTGGCCTTTGAATTCAGTTAGTTCTATATGTTTTCAGCTGTTTGGAGAGGATCCAAGTTCTTCTTTGCCCTCTTCAGCTCCTCGCCGGTCTAATCTATCCATAAATCCAATTTAAAGCATCAAGATCATCACCTACCTCGCCCCAGCTTGAACTCTGCAAAGGTCTGACCTTATCCCCGGACCCAAAACTTGTTTTCCCATTTCTCCAGCGAAAACCCAAAAAACCAAAATCAAACATACCTATCTCTTTACTAGCCTAAAATCAGTTCTTATTGTAAGTCATCTCGCATCCTATTGCTTATTTTCTCGAGATTGACGGAGAGAGCCCTCTCCTGCCCTCGTAGGGCTAGCTACGAGGCTGAGCGTGGTTTGATGTAGCCTTGAGTTTTACTTCATTTCAGCCTGAGGTAGATTTGAGTGCTAACATAGTGGCGACCATACTGGGGAAGATCTTTCCCCGGTAAAGGATAACAAAGTTGCAGATCTGATGCTGATGGTGGACAGCAGTCAGACACATATGAAGGCTGAAACTTTCACCCGGCGACTCCAGCTCGATCCAGAGATTCCAATGCTCACTGATCCACTCATGCAATGGTAGGGTATGTGGCAAACCATGCACTTTCTGAAGCTGTAGAAGATGTGAGAAATTCGTTAGCGGATTTTGAAATTAATGAGCAATTTGTCCGTGTCTTGCTTCAATGTTTGAAATCTCCAAAGTTTCCTCTTGAAACTAAAACTAGGTTCTGTGAGTTAATTGTTGAAAAGTTTGAAAAGGAGATTCAATGTTTAGATGAGCAGATTCAGTCATATGATTTCCAAGACCCTAAAAAGTTCTTGGAAATCCTTCCTCATTCGAAACAAGATATCATAGAATGGCCTACAGTTGTTTACACTGACAGTGTGCAGCTGGAAGTATGCATCACAGAGTTGGGGCAGCCAACAGAGTCCAGCTTCCGTGATCCTATTGCGGCATACATGGACACATTTTTCAGTTTGATTGATAGATCAGGCTGTATTCTCCGTGACCAGGCTCAGTACGTGCATGAAGGGCTCCCAGCAATTGTATCTGTGACCTGGTGGAAGCATTCTCAAGCGGCATCATTCTCAGGTTTACTTGAATGGTTAATCTGGCATTTCAGTATTACCTGATCTATTGTTTTTACAGCAGAGTAGGGTAGATTTTGTAAATAAATAAGCAGCTAAAAGGCAGCATTTCGTTCCAGTTTATTGCAGTTCTAGTTTGAGGTTTGCCAAGTCATTTTTTCAAATCATTTCAGTCAGTTTTCAGTTAATAAGTTGATCATGATTCCATAGCCCAATGGATGGAGGCACTGTCTGCTCTCCCAAAGCTCTGCGGTTCTTGGCACCTCCAAGAAGCGGCAGCTGCCATCCCCATTGGAGCCAATGTTAGACTTCGTCTTGTCAGACTGCTGCAATCAAATTCACCAAGGTTCAGTTCTCCTTATTTACAGTCATTAAAGAGTAATTCTACAGTTCAGGGTTTAGTTTTCAGAGGTAGGCCAGAGGAAGATTCACTAGGTGTTCATTTCAGAAATGTCATCAATGTGAAATTGATTCTTCTTCAAAACCCTGTTTTGAAGAAGAATTCATTAAAGGTGTTTTTTTAGAATATGTATCAAATTCTCCAGCTCTTCAAAAGGCAGCAGCTCAGTTCCTGTCTCTGCAAAAGCACAAACAGAAGAAAACAAAACATCATCAGCAATCAGAGGCAAAAGGTTAAGGGTTATTTGGAGAAAGCCCCACCGGAAACAAACAAACTTCATTGTCACAACATTAAAATCAAATGATTATGTTAGCGTTGGGAATGCCCCGCATCTTATTGATCGAGAATGTGATCCGAGGTGATTTGTGCTTGTTGGGTAGTTGACACCGTGAGTAATATGTCTTTGAAAATTTGAGGCAAGAGTTCATTCAGAGCAGCATGCTTCTGCCAGTTTTTAGGGCTGTTATGGTTGGGCCCCCAAATATTGTAGTTGCAACACCAGCTTGTATTGGGGCATGTATTTCTAAAAATATTCTTCAGTCTTCATCTCTTGAGGAGTCACTTGCTACGTTGGTTTTAGATGAGAGAAAAGGAACTGGCTATGTTATTCACAAGCAACACTGTGGTTATGAGCGCCTAACACATTGAATAGTATGAGAGGTTGAACCAATGATGATCATATTGTAACTTGCCATTTGATGTCTGTGTTGCATAACTAATCTTGTTGATCTAAATCCTAATAGTTGTT
>JAXQQM020077811.1:0-139493 GCA_034641835.2 Pinus albicaulis
TTCTGAAGATTTCTATAGCTGTTGGGTCTTCATTTATCAGGTTCATATCTGATGGCTCATACCTAAGATATTGGCCACCTTTATTTGTCTTCCTTTTTGCAGTCATGGTTCTTAGAAGTCTTCTCTGCCTCGCTTGATCAGTAGTATCTACAATCCTTTGAAAGGAACTAGCCACATCTTGGCCTCAATGAAATAGCTCTCCAGAGCTCAAAAACTCACAAAGAAGAAATGGAGAATGAAAAATGACTCAATTTGGAAAGATTTTGAAGTTCGATGACCACTCATAACATAATGATGAATCATAGATGCTTAAAATGATGATGATGACTTCTAGCCCTGACCATGTACCTTGATATTTACCCTAACTGACTCGAATGGCATCTAACTTATCCTTTTCAAATCATTTTTTGACACCTAACAGCTAATTTGACATGACAGACAGGAAACCTCACTTTCGTAACATTCCTAGTGTATTTCTAGGTGTTTTTGCTACGAAAGTATCAGCAGTTTCATAGCGAAAATTGAAATTTCTCAGTGTATTTCGCTACGAAACTATGGTTTCTTGGCTAAAATGACCATTTCAATGCTAAATCCTTGGGAAATGAAAAAATTCAGAAAATTATGATTGATGTGACATGAGGGGATTTGAAAGAGGGTGGGCTTAGACCTTAGGGTAAGCTAAATAAGAAAAATTAAAATGTTTTTTTTGACCAAGTAATGAAAAATGAATCCTATAACCCAACCTTTGACACATGAACCTATATGACTTTGTCAAATGATGCTTCATTTTTTCTGAGTGATAACAAATTCCATGGTTCCTGTTATACATTTCTATTCGAATATACAAATTAAATATTCAGTGTTCATATAGTAGAGCAAATTTTTAAACTTCTCGACACTTAGCAATTTTTGAGCTCTTAGACAGCAAAGTGCCAAAATCTTGGCGGGACATGACCTTTTATAACAATTTTGAACTTCTAACCTCATCATTAGCTCAGATATTGTTTGGATTTGTTCATTAACTGCATATTTGTCGCTAGATCCTGCGAATATGTCTTCATAAATGCATCATCCTACTCCTTCCAATGAAAAATTCCCCTTTTGATGGTCATATTTTTCCAAAAAAATTTGACACATCCCATATTATATCGAATAGTCGAACTTTGATACAATCCATATTGTAGCGAAGCAACTTCCTTCATTGAAGCTCTCTCTGCAGCATAGTTTATAGTATAGTTCCCACCTTCAACTGTAGGTTTCACTAAGAGTTTTCTTCTTTCTGCTTCAGAGCGAAGCTGTAATATTCCTAAAATTAGCATGCAGCTAATGGAAATATTAAATTTTGTTTTTTGCACTTAGTAGGTGAATAAATGGGGGAAAGATACCCATAATTATCTTGTATTAACATAAAAGCCCTCTTGGTGTGAAAAGGGGACATCTTAGTATCTGGATTTTTCACTTTCGATGTATGAACAGGAAAAGAATCATGTTGATTCAGTCAAGTTGACTAAGTCAATGATGCAGTATGGAGGAGTAGCCTTGATGGAGCTACAACACAGTTTTGGAGGGAAAGTGATCACATGGTGTTGGAAACCCTAATAGGTGGGACCCAAGGTGGAGAGGATCAAAAACCTTATAAGGAGGAAGATAGCAAAAATTTGGGGTAAGCTTATGGATTATTGATTTTGGTCTTCTTAGACTATTGAGCATTCTCTTGCTGTTTAGTAGAGTTGCAGTGTTGTTTAGCACAAGGCATTCCTGCTTAGGTATTCCTTCTCCTTCCTTTAGAGGACTCTTGGAGGAGCATTATTTAGAAATTTTCCACATAGAGGCTTGAGGCCAAGCATCCTCCTTCAGCTACAACATTATTCATGTAGCAGGGAACGTTGTGTTGTAGGGTGTTGCAGTGGAAGACTTACAACACCAGCTTTTGGGCTTATCTTTTAGAGGAGGGAGTTCCCCTTTCTTTGCAAGATCTGTACAGGATATTTCAAAGCGTATTGGACATATTGGCATGTGGCCCAAGTAGCTCCCATCAGTTACAATGTATTTCTCTGAAGGAACTGCGTCATTTTTCCTAGATTTTCAGTAGTAGGGTTTGAACCCTTGCTTGTGTGCTTGTTCCTTGGAGGAAGGGCCAACCCTTCTCCTGGAAAGCTCTGTATTTCATTCTTCTTCTGTCATTTGTATATTTTAGCTATATTTATATAGTGCTACAATATATCTGCATTTTTCAGATCTAGATCTGCAGATCTTCACTTTTATACATTGTACTGTCATTAAACCCTTGCCAGGTTAATCTTATTTTGTATAAAAAGGAAGGAATCTCCATTTTCTCAGCCATTTTATGATTGTAGTATCTAGATCTATTATTTTTCATTATTTTCTACATAAAACCTCATTAAAATAATGTTGTTGCATGCTTCAGGTTTTTCTGTTAAGAATAGTCATGGGGTTTGGGCTTATTAGAGTCATATTGACTTGGGGAGATCTGTTTATGTGGGTTAGGGTGATTTGTTTCAGCTCCAATTCTGGATGTGAGTTGCATAAATTCTATTCTAAGGGATCCAATTCTCCTTTCTCATAGGAATAGCATTATTTTCTGAAGACAATTGTTTTATGCCCTATATTGCTGCATTTCCCCACTTTGGAAGGAATGTATAGGCCATATTCTTGCTGTTGTGCTTTCATTTGTTGGCAAGATGTTATCTTACATCTTATGAGCTGATATAAAATGTTGTGCTCATGATTTTCTAAAGCTCCAACTTAAGAATATCTTAAGATATTCTTATTGTTGTAGAAATTGCCTATTTTGGGATATTACAGTGGTATCAAAGCTGCCATCTTGGCTCAGCCTGTGGATTTCGGATCTAATCCAGAAGATAAGAATAAGAGGAGATCATAATGATGGATAGGATGAGATTACTCTCATCAATTTTCAGATCTAAGAAGAGTCTCTCCAAGGAGGTTCAACTGATGAAAGAAGAAAGATGTAATGAAACTCCAAGAGGGTTTCAAGAAGGAGAAAGCTACAGTGAGACCTATAGAAGGTTTCAAGAGGAAGAAGAAGATCCATGCACTTCCTATTCTCATAGAGGAAGTGAAGAGCAAGAAGACCACTTAGAACATGAGATCCTGAGTGGATATTTGACAGAGTACAAGTGCCAACCTAGAGCTTTCAAAGAGACTCTAGATCTTCCTTAGGTTATCCAACTGAAAGAATAAAGGAGGCCATACAGAAACATGATGGTGAAGGGAAATAGGTTTCTATTGTCCACCTTTGATGAATCACCCACATGTACAACAAGGGTTTGGGTGATGAAGTTAGAAGCTTTTTTCCTACTACATCCAGTAGTGGAAAAAGAGGCTGTGGAGATCTCATTGCTGCACTTGGAGGGTAAAGCAAGCTCTTGGTGGTTCAGCCATGTGATTCATGCAAGAGTATCTAATTTTTCAGATTTCACTCAGAGGGTGATCAAAATATTTGACAGTGAGAGATCAGAGAAGAAGGATACCTCATCCCCACTTGAGGAGACTTTTATCAGTGCTATCACATTCATGAGGGAGCAGCCATCCATATTAGCAGTTGGTTCAGCCAACACATTGGAGAGAGGAACTCTTGCAGCCATACAAGATGTTCCCAAGAATCACCAAGGTATGCATGTATTCCCATTCTCTATCATTTCAGAAAATCTTATGGGAGACCTTGGAAATTTGTCCTCACATGATCAGGGATCAAAACACATTGTTGAGGTGGAGCAACAAGCTTGCACTGTGCTATGTAACCTTGGTTTAAACAAAGGAGGGATGAACATTCATTCCATTGCACCCTTATTGAGTTGCATGCAGCATGAGGAGACAGGGTGTAAGATTTTGGAGGGTATAATGAGTGTTGTGCCACTTTCTGATGATTTTTTTCTTTCAGCACACTTAGATCCTGTTGGATTCAATAGGATCATTGATGAGAGGTCTTTTCTAAAATATCTCCAAGGGTTTACATATCAACTTCCCATGAGGTGTAAGGAGAAATATCTACTTTGGGAGATTGGTAGTCTTCATTGGGGAGATACCAAGGGGGATAATGATTGGAGGCATCCACATTTGGATGAATGGAGGTGGATGGAGAGCAAGAGTTTGGTGAGCCACTTGCAGATCTATGACACAGGGCAGCAAGAAGAAAATATACGCTAGCTACTCTTGAGAGAGTTTGGCCATCTTGGGTCATACCCTTTGTCAAGAGGTATGTGGTGGATGGAGGCATGGCATGGCCACAGTAGTGCTCAAATCTACCTTAGGCTGAAATAAGGTAAAACTCAAGGCTACATCAAACCACGCTCAGCCTCGTAGCTAGCCCTACGAGGACAGGAGAGGGCTCTCTCCGGGTCTATCTCGGAAAAAGGTCTTCAAAGGGGCTGAGATGACTTATAACGAATACTGATTTTAGGCTAGTAAAGAGATAGGAAAGTTTGATTTTGATTTTTGGGTTTTTTGTTGAAAAAAAAGGAAAAACAATTTTGGGTCCGGGGATAAGGCCAGATTTTTGCAGAATTTGAGTTGGGGCAAGGTAGGAAATAGTATTGATGCTTTTGATCAAGTGTATGGATGGATCAGAATGAAAAGGAGCTGAAGAGGGCAAGGGAGAACATGGATCCTCTCCAAACAGGCGAAAACATGTAAAACTAAACAAATTTAAAGGCAGAGCACTGAAACAATGGATTCAACCTCATTTACTCATTCATTTAGTTTCAGAAGCATAAGAAGGGAATGGAATACATTAAACATGAAAGAACTTACAATAAAATGAGAGAAAACACCATCAAGAACTGAAAGCCACAAGAATCCCAACAGGTGCTGCAAAACCTCTGATCTTTCCTTAGCCAAAATATGAAAAATATGTACAATAGTGTGCCAAAGTTTTCCCAAGAGTCCAACCTATCCAACCTCTGAAAATGATTGAGAGATTACATCATATAGACCATTCTAACCCCTTTCCATGCCTCTAGGGGTCGAATTCCTCCTTCTAGGAGCAGTTTCAACTAATTCTAAACAAAGAGCTAGAATATAGGCAGCCAAACAACTTGCCTCTAAAAGGAAGGAAACTGATTCTTTCACTTGATTTTTACTTTTTTAGGAGTGAATCATCTAGAATAGGTAAAAGTAAGTCCAAGTTACATTCCAACCATAAAATTACATCAATATAACTCAAAAATTACACCCACAAGCAAAACTTGTCCAACTGGCCGAAATCCTGAGCTGGAAGATGAAAAATGGACCAAAAATCTCTATGCGTAGCGCGCCTGAGCTCTATGCATAGCGCGCCTTTCAGCCTGCTTTTGGGGCACTTACCGGAGTCTAAATTGGGCGTGTGATAGCTTGTTGGAAAGCCCTGGGTGTTGGCTATCCAACCCAAGTGTAATTTTTCAATTTGGAGCTCATTTTCCCCTCCAAAACTTCATTCTCCCAGAAGTACTTCCTGCTGGTGCAAAAGGTGGCAGAAAGGTGATTTTCATGGTGTTTTTTGCCCTTTTGATCATCCAGAACTTGATGAAATGCTTTGGCCATACTGGAGCATGCATAAATTACCATGAAAAATCCAAAAATATAAAGTTTTCCTCCAGCAAGTGTCCCAATCATAAGCGAGCGCGTCGACGCGCTACGCGTTGGGCTGAAAAATCTGTGTTAAGGCATAAAAAATCACAATTGACAAAATTTTCTCCAAATTCCTTGAAATTTGGACTGAGTGTCCTCTATCATATGAAATTTTGGGCCAAGGAAGCGTTCACCAAGATTCGGAGTCGATCATGCCCTTTTTCCTCCTTGATGCTTTTCTACAACTTGACCTTCAAGTTCCTGATTTCTTGCTTTGCAAACCTGAGTGAGCGCCCAAGTAATGGTATGTCATGTTCCTCAAGCTGTTCTTCTCTTGGTTGGCCTCCTAGACACATGTAACTCTATGGTCTCGATCATAGAAGTAGCCGCGTCTCCATGGTATCTATGCAAGGTGTATGTTGATTTTTTCCTCAATTGCCAAAATATATGCCAAAACCAAATGAGGGACTGTGGGAAATAGGGCAGTGAGGATAATTGGGTTAAATGGAGCTTTTTCAAGTGAATCTACAGTGTGAGGACAGTCACTTTGACCGTTTTGGGAAACTTGGGATTTGAGGAAATTTACAAGTGCTATTGGGAATGGGAATGAGATGGTATGAATGAGCTTTAGGAGCAAATGGCTTTTAGAGATGTAAGGAGATAAGAAAAGGGATGAGTGTAGTGGTGAGATAAATAGTGAGGGGAGGAATAAACAAAGTGAGGAATGGAGTTTTTGACACCAAATTATTTTTATAATACCAACTCAAAACCTTAAGGAGGCATTTCTTCAACAAGATGATAGAGTTGGTTTTTGGCATTTTAAATTCTCATGATCAATCGCACAACCAACAACAAGCATGAGTTATGGAAATTACAAGGTCACTTGAACTTACTTAGAGCAAAATTGATGCAACCAATACAAAAATCTGGAAGCAAATGGAAAAATTTGAGTCTCAGCCCAACGCGTAGCGCGCCAGCCCAACGCGTAGCGCGTCGATCCAACACACAATTTGGCTTCAAAAATCATTTTTTTCACTTCCTTGATGTGTCTTGGCCTTTTATGATGTTCAAACATGGAAAAACCAAGAAAATTTGATGTTGGAGAGAATTGGCATAATTTTTGAGTTCTGGCCCAATGCGTAGCGCGCACTTTTATATGCGTAGCGCGCTACATAGTTCATTTTTCAGGAGGCTTTTGGAGGCCTTCCCGGTGTCCAAATTGAGCGTGTGATAGCTCATTGGAAAGCTGTGTGAGTCTACGTTCCAACCCAAGTGGAATTGTTCAATTCGGAGTTCATTTACCCTATCAAAAATCAAATATCCCAACACTACTTCCTGCAGGTGCATCAATTCTCCTGAGGCAACGATATTCTTGAAATTTCTCCAAAACCATCACACCTGTGTAAAAAGTGAAGGTGGTTTTTCTTCCTTGGAATGTTTTGGAGAAAAACCTCTCTCAGTTTTCCAAAATTAATCTTTTATTGCTCTGAAAAATCATTTTAGTGAAACCTATCCCGATGTGTGAAACAAGGGATTTTGTCGAAATGAGGTGAAATGAAGGGGATAAGGGGCTTCTAAATTCTTGGGGAAATTTTGGGAAGTAGGGAGGGATGTTAGAAAGTAGGGAAAAGTGGAATATCAGAGATTGAGTGAGGGGAAGGGGTCCAAAATGGCAAAACACAGGCCTAGCCTAGAAAATTGCCAAGTTGTGGCAAGAAACTAGGGTTTGTGCAAAAATGAGGAATTTGGGGGATCTCAGTGATGGGAAGTGTTTAATAAGGTACATTAATGATAGGGGAAGGTGTATGAACATCAGGATACAAATTTTTTCGATGATTTGACCATCCAAGAGAAATTACCTCCAAAACCCTAGGAGAGGAAAATGGACCTTACCTAGGCACAACTGAAGCATGAACAAGCTGTAAAATGACCCAATGGAACCTAACATGATGATGAAAACCCTCTGAATGATGGTACACTCAGCTGAATGGTGACATGGACCGACATTTGGACAACTTTGAAAAGAGTGAAAACAAACCCTAGACCTAATGCCTAGTGACCAAATTTTGCTTGAAGACTCATTGAAATGACAAAATTTGACCTTAACACCTTAAAATCACTTTGTAAGAGCATGTTTGATCACTGGAGGAAGGCTGCAAAGGCTGACTCTAACATTGGCTCCAATGGGGATGGTAGCTCCTTGGAGGTGCCAAGAACGACAGATCTTTGGGAGAGCAGACCAGTGCCTTATCCATTGGGCCATGGAATCAAAAACTCAAACTGAAATGCATGGCTGAAAACTGATGACAAAAATTGACTCTCACTCAACTAAAAACTGACTCGATACTTAAACACAACCGACAAACTGGAAAAGATGCTCAAAGTAGAGCTTATTCATCAAACCTACTCTAATTGTACTTTTCACCACCCGATCAAGTGTAATGGAACAGCCAATGCAACCATGTAAGCATGCTGGCTGCTATTTGATTTCTTCCCACATGCTTTCTTATGAACAATGAGAAATAACTACTGAAAGGCAACTCCCATGGAAACTTTGAACCAAGTGGACTGCTAATAAACTTGCAAAGCATAAATTGACTGGATGACTGCAAGAATACTGCGAATGGATCTTCATAAACATAGCTCTGGTCCAGATAATCTCCATACCTTGATCTTAAACTTTTCCTCACATCTGCGGTGCTTTTCTTTGGTGATTGCAGCAAGCTGCCAAAAGGATCCTGAATTTCGTGAATAACCAAACACTGTTGCTGATTACAAACAGAACAAAAGTCTCCTTTATCAATCTCCTCATATGAAAAATCTGTTGAACAACACAATGAAATTGACTTTTGAACAAGATTATTATCAACATTATTTTCGGGCACATGGTTAGCTAATGGAGCAGAATTTTTATAGCAAACATCATCCAACACACGAGCAATAGGATCATCAAAAACTTGAGAAGACTGCTGCACTGTATCCCTTGAAACTGTATGACATCCTACTGGCTGTTCATCTTTTCCTTGAGATATTTTACGAAGATTCTGCCTTATAAACTGAAATGCTTCGAAACAAAAGGGTATAGAATCTTCCTACATCATCAAATCATGTATTTCATCTTCCACACCTTCATCTGTAATCTGACCTTCAATTTCATTTGGTGGCTGCAAATCTGATGCTACAGGCTGCTCAAGAATTTCGTTATCTGTCTCATCCTCAACATTAACACTGAGAGATTGCTGATTTCTTATAGGCTGCTCATTTGAAGATTTACTATGCAATTTACCCTTCAAAAATTGAAATGATTCAAAACAAAATGGTACGGAGTCACCTTGTATCATTTGATCACATGTACCAGCTTCCATGTCCTCATCTGCAACTTGAAAATCAATGGCTTTCAAGGGTTGAAAATCTGAATATGAGAAGTCTTGAACAAAATTTTCATTACCCTCAAGATGGTCCAGATCAAGGCTTGTTGACATTTGATTTCTGATTGCATGGTAGTTGTCTCTGATGAACTGAAATGAATCAAAACAAAAAGGCAAAGATCCTTCACTTACTTCAAAATTTGCTGCACTTTCCTCATCATTGTCATAGCTGATATGTATCGATTGATCACTGTACTCAAGCTGCTGAAAGTGAACTTCCTCCTCGCACAAACTAGCTGCTGATTCGTCTGCAAGATTAGCTTCTGTTTGGAGAACATAATCATCATCATACTGATCAAACTGAGGCAAATCATTAGTATACAACACATCATCAAGCATACATGTCATATCAACAACTCTCTTTTCTTCAAGATGATCTATAAAACAATTACTATGACAACTGGGATAAGAAACAAAATGTTTTGGATCAACAACAGGTTCTTCCTCAATCAGCGAGCCATGGGCTTCAACATTATACTCATTCTTTGTGGTTTTCTTTTGCATCATCTCTTCTACTGCACCTACCAACATGTCAAGCTTTACCTCTAGAGATGTCGATTTCTCCGGATCCATGTTTTTCATCTCTTCTTCCTTCAACCTTGCCCTCCGGATCAGCAAATGAGCCTCTACATTCACTGCCTTGTTCTGCATTTCGTGAAGTGTTGCAATATTATTTTCTCTCAGCTGAAACTCCATTTCCGGATCAAAGGCACCCGGGTAGTGCAAGAGAGCAGATCTAGGAGAAGGTCTTATATCAGCTGGCATCGAAAAATAAACTTGGTTAAATCTGGCAGAAAATTGTTGTACTGTCTCCCCTGGCATTCTTTTCAGCTGATTATACTCTTCTATAATCAACAAAAAGTTCTGTCCGATCATCCACCTGTCAAGGAAAACTTTGACAAACTGCTGGAAATCTGTGATGCTCGCATCAGGCAGGGCTTTGAACCAACTCTTCACTTGGCCTTGCAAAGAAAGAGAAAAAAGTCTGATACTAACATCTTCATCATCAACTTCAAAAAGATCTAGAAAAGTCTCAACATTCTGCACATGTTGCTCAGCGTTGACATTGTTACATTCACCGTCAAATCTTGGTAGATATAGGTCATAATTTTTAGGGAGAGCATGAAGAACAGAAGGTAAAACAAGAGGTTTGTACCGATCTGGAATTTTACAAGGTGTAGGGGTATGTACAAGAGCTGCGGGATCAGTTTTGTTTTCTTTAGGCTCATCACTCTGAATAGAGTCATCATAATATGTGGGAAAAGTAAGGAGACCAGGATCAAAGGGAAACTCAGCATTTACACTTTTTGAATGGGTCGAGTGAAGATTTTGATCACCTTTATCATACAACAAATTCTGAAAAACCTTCAAGATAGCTTCAAGGACAGCAAAGAAATAGTTTACAAGAAAGAAAACTAGATCCTGAATACCATTCCACTTTAGATACCTGAACTTTGTGTAAGATCCTTCCATTTTCTCAGAGAAAGAGTCAGTCCTCCAGATTTTGAATTGGAGTCACCAGGTGAATGATTTCAGCCTTCTTATGTCTGATCGTTGTCCACCATCAACCATCAGATCTGATCTTGATACATATACTGGGGCAATTTATAAGTTAAGTGTTACGATTACAAGCTAGACCGGAGATCGACTGAAGCAGCGTTTATCTACTATGCACTCGCAGAGCAAGAGCAGTTCGAAAGCTACCTGGCATGACTTCAGGCTCCGTCTGTAGCTATAAATCAAACAACACTAACCAGCAAACCAATTTCTTCCCCAGTATGGTCGCCACTATGTTAGCGCTCAAATCTACCTTAGGCTGAAATAAGGTAAAACTCAAGGCTACATCAAACCACGCTCAGCCTCGTAGCTAGCCCTATAAGGACAGGAGAGGGCTCTCTCCAGTCAATCTCGGCAAAAGTTCTTCAAAGGGGCTGAGATGACTTATAACGAATACTAATTTTAGGCTAGTAAAGAGATAGGAAAGTTTGATTTTGATTTTTTGGGTTTTTGTTGAAAAGATGGGAAAAACAATTTGGGTCCGGGGATAAGGCCAGATCTTTGCAGAATTCGAGTTGGGGCGAGGTAGGTAGTAGTCTTGATGCTTTTGATCGGGTATATGGATGGATCAGAATGACAAGGAGCTGAAGAGGGCAAGGAAGAACATGGATCCTCTCCAAACAGGCGAAAACATGTAAAACTAAACAAATTTAAAGGCAGAGCACTGGAAACAATGGATTCAACCTCATTTACTCATTCATTTAGTTTCAGAAGCATAAGAAGGGAATGGAATACATTAAAAATGAAAGAACTTACAATAAAATGAGAGAAAACACCATCAAGAAATGAAAGCCACAAGAATCCCAACAGGTGCTGCAAAACCTCTGATCTTTCCTTAGCCAAAATATGAAAAATATGTACAATAGTGTGCCAAAGTTTTCCCAAGAGTCCAACCTCTCCAACCCCTGAAAATGATTGAGAAATTACATCATATAGACCATCCTAACCCCTTTCCATGCCTCTAGGGGTCGAATTCCTCCTTCTAGGAGCAGTTTCAACTAATTCTAAACAAGGAGCTAGAATATAGGCAGCCAAACAACTTGCCTCTAAAAGGAAGGAAACTTATTCTTTCACTTGATTTTTACTTTTTTAGGAGTGAATCATCTAGAATAGGTAAAAGTGAGTCCAAGTTACATGCCAACCATAAAATTACATCAAGATAACTCAAAAATTACACCCACAAGCAAAACTGGTCCAACTGGCCGAAATCCTGAGCTGGAAGATGAAAAATGGACCAAAAATCTGTATGAGTAGCGCGCCTGAGCTATATGAGTAGCGTGCCTTTCAGCCTGCTTTTGGGGAACTTCCTGGCATCAAAATCAAGCTCATGATAGCTTTTTGGAAAGCCCTGGATGTCTGCTATCCAGCCCAAGTGGAATTTCTCAATTTGGAGCTCATTTGCCCCTCCAAAAATTCATTCTCCCACAATTACTTCCTGCTACTGAAAAAGGTGGCAGAACGGTGATTTTCATGGTGTTTTGGCCCCTTTGATCATCCACAATTTGATGAAATGCTTTGGTCCTACTGGAGCATGCATAGATTTCCATTAAAAATCCAAAAATATAAAGTTTTCCTCCAGCAAGTGTCCCAATCATAAGCGAGCGCGTCGACGCGCTACTCGTTGGGCTGAAAAATTTGTTTTGAGACCAAAATTTTCAAAATGACAAAAAATTCTCCAAATTCCTTGAAATTTGGACTGAGTGTCCTCTTTCATATGCAATGTTGGGCCAAGGAAGCGTTCACCAAGATTCGGAGTCGATCATGCCCTTTTTCCTCCTCGATGCTTTTCTACAACTTGACCTTCAAGTTTCTGATTTCTTGCTTTGCAAACCTGAGTGATCGCCCAAGTAATGGTATGTCATGTTACTCAAGCTGTTCTTCTCTTGGTTGGCCTCCTAGACACATGTAACTCTATGGTCTCGATCATAGAAGTAGTCGCGTCTCCATGGTATCTATGCAAGGTGTATGTTGATTTTTTCCTCAATTGCCAAAATATGTGCCAAAACCAAATGAGGGACTGTGGGAAATAGGGCAGTGAGGATAATTGGGTTCAATGGAGCTTTGTCAAGTGAATCTACAGTGTGAGGACAGTCACTTTGACCGCTTTGGGAAACTTGGGATTTGAGGAAATTTACAAGTGCTATTGGGAATGGGAATGAGATGGTATGAATGAGCTTTAGGAGCAAATGGATTTTAGAGATGTAAGGAGATAAGAAAAGGGATGAGTGTAGTGGTGAGATAAATAGTGAGGGGAGGAATAAAAAAAGTGAGGAATGGAGTTTTTGACACCAAATTATTTTTATAATAGCAACTCAAAACCTTAAGGAGGCATTTCTTCAACAAGATGATAGAGTTGGTTTTTGGCATTTTAAATTATCATGATCAATCGCACAACCAAAAAAAAGCATGAGTTATGGCAATTACAAGGTCACTTGAACTTACTTAGAGCAAAATTGACAAAACCAATACAAAAATCTGGAAGCAAATGGAAAAATTTGAGTCTCAGCTCTACGCGTAGCGCGCCAGCCCAACACGTAGCGCGTCGATCCAACACACAATTTGGCTTCAAAACTCATTTATTTTTTTCACTTCCTTGATGTGTCTTGGCCTTTTCTGATGTTCAAACATGAAAAAACCAAGCAAATTTGATGTTGGAGAGAAATGGCAAAATTTTTTGTGTTCTGGCCCAATGAGTAGCGCGCACTTTTATATGCGTAGCGCGCTACATAGTGCATTTTGCAGGAGGCTTTTGGAGGCCTTCCCGGTGTCAAAATTAGGTGTGTGATAGCTCGTTGGAAAGCGGTTGTAGTATACTTTCCAACCCAAGTGTAATTTTTCAATTTTGAGTTCATTTACCCTGTCAAAAATCAAATCTCCCAACACTACTTCCTGCAGGTGCATCAATTCTCCTGAGGCAACGGTATTCTTGACATTTCTCCAAAACCATTATACCTGTGTAAAAAGTGAAGGATTTTTTTCTTCCTTGGCATGTTTTGTACAAAAACCTCTCTCAGTTTTCCAAAATTCATCTTTTATTGCTCTGAAACATCATTTGAGTGAAACCTATCCCGATGTGTGAAACAAGGGATTTTGTCGAAATGAAGTGAAATGAAGGGGATAAGGGGCTTCTAAATTCTTGGGGAAATTTTTGGAAGTAGGGAGGGATGTTAGGAAGTAGGGGAAAGTGGAATCTCAGAGATTGAGTGAGGGGAAGGGGTCCAAAAGGGAAAAACACAGGCCTAGCCTAGAAAATTGCCAAGTTGTGGCAAGAAACCAGGGTTTGTGCAAAAATGAGGAATTTGGGGGACATCGGTGATGGGAAGTGTTTAATAAGGTACATTAATGATAGAGGAAGGTGTATGAACATCAGGATACAATTTTTTCTAATGATTTGACCATCCAAGAGAAATTACCTCCAAAACCCTAGGAGAGGGAAATGGACCTTACCTAGGCACAACTGATGCATGATCAAGATGTAAAATGACCCAGTGGAACTTGAAATAATGATGAAAACCCTCTGAATGATGGCACACTCAGCTGAATGGTGACATGGACCGACATTTGGACAAATTTGAAAAGAGTGAAAACAAACCCTAGACCTAATGCCTAGTGACCAAATTTTGCTTGAAGACTCATTGAAATGACAAAATTTGACCTCGACACCTTAAAATCACTTTGTAAGAGCATGTTTGATCACTGAAGGAAAGCTGCAAAGGCTGACACTAACATTGGCTCCAATGGGGATGGTAGCTCCTTGGAGGTGCCAAGAACGGCAGATCTTTGGGAGAGCAGACCAGTGCCTTATCCATTGGGCAATGGAATCAAAAACTCAAACTGAAATGCATGACTAAAAACTGATGACTTGACGACACAAATTGACTCTCACTCAACTAAAAACTGACTCGATACTTAAACACAACCGACAAACTGGAAAAGATGCTCAAAGTAGAGCTTATTCATCAAACCTACTCTAATTGTACTTTTCACCACCCGATCAAGTGAAATGGAACAGCCAATGCAACCATGTAAGCATCCTGGCTGCTATTTTATTTCTTCCCAAATGCTTTCTGATGCGCAGGAAAAGGAAAGAATCGAAAGGCAACTCCCATGGAAATTTGAACTCAAGCTGACTGCTGATAAACTTGCAAAGCATGAATTGACTGGATGACTTCAAGAATACTACGAAAGGATCTTCATACACATAGCTACTAATTTCCATTAACACATCACTGCTCTGATCCAGATAATCTCCATACCTTAATCTTAAAATTTTTCTCACCTCTATGCTGTCTTTCTTTGGTGATTGCAGCAAGCTGCCAAAAGGATCCTGAATTTCGTGAATAACCAAACACTGTTGCTGATTACAAACAGAACAAAAGTCTCCTTCATCAATCTCCTCATATGAATGCAAACCTTGATGAGGGCTTTGTAATGAAAAATCTGTTAAACAAGAGAATGAAGGCGACCTTTGAATAAGATTATCATCAACATTCTTTTCCGGCACATGGTTAGCTAATGAAGGAAAACTTTTATAGCAAACATCATCCAACACACGAGCAATAGGATCATCAAAAACTTGAGAAGACTGCTGCACTGTATCCCTTGAAACTGTATGACATCCTACTGGTTGTTCCTCTTTTCCTTGAGATATATTACGAAAATTCTGCCTTATAAACTGAAATGCTTCGAAACAAAAGGGTATAGAATTTTCCTGCATCATCAAATCATGTATTTCATCTTCCACACCTTCATCTGTAATCTGACCTTCAATTTCATTTGGTGGCTGCAAATCTGATGCTACAGGCTGCTCAAGAATTTCGTTATCCGTCTCATTCTCAACATTAACACTGAGAGATTGTTGATTTCTTATAGGCTGCTCATTTGAAGATTTACTATGCAATTTACCCTTCAAAAACTGAAATGATTCAAAGCAAAATGGTACGGAGTCACCTTGTATCATTTGATCACATGTACCAGCGTCCATGTCCTCATCTGCAACTTGACAATCAATGGCTTTCGAGGGCTGAAAATCTGAATATGAGAAATCTTGAACAAGGTTTTCATTGCGCTCAAGATGGTCCAGATCAAGACTTGTTGACATTTGATTTCTGATTGCATGGTAGTTGTCTCTAATGAACTGAAATGAATCAAAACAAAAAGGCAAAGATCCTTCACTTACTTCAAAATTTTTTGCACTTTCCTCATCATTGTCGTAGCTGATATGCATCGGTTGATCACTGTACTCGAGCTGCTGAAAGTGAACTTCCTCCTTGCACAAACTAGCTGCTGATTTGTCTGCAAGATTAGCTTCTGTTTGGAGAACATAATCATCATCATACTGATCAAACTGAGGCAAATCATCAGTATACAACACATCATCAAGCATACATGTCATATCAACAACTCTCTCTTCTTTACAATGATCTATAAAACAATCACTATGACAACTGGGATTAGAAACAAAATGTTTTGGGTCAGCCTCTTGTTCTTGAATGTCATTTTCATTTTTTGCAGTCATTTTCCGCACCATCTCTTCTACTGCGTTTACGAAAAGATCAATCTTTTCCTTTGAAGGTGTCAGCTACTCTGAAACATTCTTCTTTTCTTCTTCCTTCAACCTTGCCCTCAAGATCAGCAAATGAGCCTCTACATTCACTGCCTTGTTCTGCATCTCGTGAAGTGTTGCAATATTCTTTTCTCTCAGCTGAAACTCTATTTCCGGATCAAAGGCACCCGGGTAGTGCAAGAGAGTAGATCTAGGAGAAGGTCTTATATCAACTGGCATTGAATAATAAACTTGGTTAAATCTGGCAGAAAATTGTTGTACCGTCTCCCCTGGCAGCCTTTTTAGCTGATTATACTCTTCTATAATCAACAAAAAGTTCTGTCCGATCATCCACCTGTCAAGGAAAATTGTGACGAACTGCTGGAAATCTGAGATGCTCGCATCAGGCAGGGCTTTAAACCAACTCTTCACTTGGCCTTGCAAAGAAAGAGCAAAAAGTCTGATACTAACATCTTCATCATCAACTTCAAAAAGATCTAGAAAAGTCTCAACATTCTGCACATGTTGCTCAGCGTTGACATTGTTACATTCACCGTCAAATATTGGTAGATATAGGTCATAATTTGCAGGAAAAGCATGAAGAACAGAAGGTAAAACAAGAGGTTTGTACCGATCTGGAATTTTACAAGGTGTAGGGGTATGTACAAGAGCTGTGGGATCAGTTTTGTTTTCTTTAGGCTCATCACTCTGAAGAGAGTCATCATAATATGTGGGAAAAGTAAGGAGACCAGGATCAAAGGGAAACTCAGCATTTACACTTTTTGAATAAGTCGAGTGAAGATTTTGATCACCTTTATCATACAACAAATTCTGAAAAGCTTTTAGGACAGATTCAAGAATGGCAAAGAAGTAATTTACAAGAAAGCAAACTAGATCCTGAATACCATTCCACTTTAGATACCTGAACTTTGTGTAAGATCCTTCCATTTTCTCAGAGAAAGAGTCAGTCCTCCAGACTTTGAATTGGAGTCACCAGGTGAATGATTTCAGCCTTCTTATGTCCGATCGTTGTCCACCATCAACCATCAGATCTGAACTCGATACATGTACTGGGGCAATTTATAAGTTAAGTGTTACGATTACAAGCTAGACCGGAGATCGACTGAAGCAGCGTTTATCTACTATGCACTCGCAGAGCAAGAGCAGTTCGAAAGCTACCTGGCGTGACTTCAGGCTCCGTCTGTAGCTATAAATCAAACAACACTAACCAACAAACCAATTTCTTCCCCAGTATGGTCGCCACTATGTTAGCGCTCAAATCTACCTTAGGCTGAAATAAGGTAAAACTCAAGGCTACATCAAACCACGCTCAGCCTCGTAGCTAGCCCTACAAGGACAGGAGAGGGCTCTCTCTGGGTCTATCTCGGCAAAAGGTCTTCAAAGTGGCTAAGATGACTTATAATGAATACTTATTTTAGGCTAGTAAAGAGATAGGAAAGTTTGATTTTGATTTTTTGGGTTTTTTGTTGAAAAAATGGAAAAAACAATTTTGGGTCCGGGGATAAGGCCAGATCTTTGCAGAATTCAAGTTGGGGCAAGGTAGGCAGTAGTATTGATGCTTTTGATCAGGTGTATGGATGGATCAGAATGAAAAGGAGCTGAAGAGGGCAAGGGAGAACATGGATCCTCTCCAAACTGACGAAAACATGTAAAACTAAACAAATTTAAAGGCAGAGCACTGGAAACAATGGATTCAACCTCATTTACTCATTCATTTAGTTTCAGAAGCATAAGAAGGGAATGGCATACATAAAACATGAAAGAACTTACAATAAACTGAGAGAAAACACCATCAAGAACTGAAAGCCACAAGAATCCCAACAGGTGCTGCAAAACCTCTGATCTTTCCTTAGCCAAAATATGAAAAATATGTACAATAGTGTGCCAAAGTTTTCCCAAGAGTCCAACCTATCCAACTTCTGAAAATGATTGAGAAATTACATCATATAGACCATCCTAACCCCTTCCCACACCTCTAGGGGTCGAATTCCTCCTTCTAGGAGCAGTTTCAACTAATTCTAAACAAGGAGCTAGAATCTAGGCATCCAAACAACTTGCCTCTAAAAGGAAGGAAACTGATTCTTACACTTGATTTTTACTTTTTTAGGAGTGAATCTTCTAGAATAGGTAAAAGTGAGTCCAAGTTACATGCCAACCATAAAATTACATCAAGATAACTCAAAAATTACACCCACAAGAAAAACTGGTCCAACTGGCCGAAATCCTGAGCTGGAAGATGAAAAATGGACCAAAAATCTGTTTGAGTAGCACGCCTGAGCTATATGCGTAGCGCACCTTTCAGCCTGATTTTGGGGTACTTCTCGGCATCAAAATCAATCTCATGATAGATTTTTGGAAAGCCCTAGATGTTTTCTATCCAGCCCAAGTGGAATTTCCCAATTTGGAGCTCATTTGCCCCTCCAAAACTTCATCCTCCCACAAGTACTTCCTGCTGCTGAAAAAGGTGGCAGAATGGTGATTTTCATGGTGTTTTGACCCCTTTGATCATCCAGAATTTGATTAAATGCTTTGGTCCTACTGGAGCATGCATAAATTTCCATGACAAATCCAAAAATATAAAGTTTTCCTCCAGCAAGTGTCCCAATCATAAGCGAGCACGTCGACGCGCTACTCGTTGGGCTGAAAAATCTGTTTTGAGACCAAAATTTTTCAAAATGACAAAAAATTCTCCAAATTCCTTGAAATTTGGACTGAGTGTCCTCTATCATATGCAATGTTGGGCCAAGGAAGCGTTCGCCAAGATTCGGAGTCGATCATGCCCTTTTTCCTCCTCGATGCTTTTCTACAACTTGACCTTCAAGTTTCTGATTTCTTGCTTTGCAAACCTGAGTGAGCGCCCAAGTAATGGTATGTCATGTTCCTCAAGCTGTTCTTCTCTTGGTTGGCCTCCTAGACACATGTAACTCTATGGTCTCGATCATAGAAGTAGTCGCGTCTCCATGGTATCTATGCAAGGTGTATGTTGATTTTTTCCTCAATTGCCAAAATATGTGCCAAAACCAAATGAGGGACTGTGGGAAATAGGGCAGTGAGGATAATTGGGTTCAATGGAGCTTTTTCAAGTGAATCCACAGTGTGAGGACAGTCACTTTGACCGTTTTGGGAAACTTGGGATTTGAGGAAATTTACAAGTGCTATTGGGAATGGGAATGAGATGGTATGAATGAGATTTAGGAGCAAATGGCTTTTAGAGATGCAAGGAGATAAGAAAAGGGATGAGTGTAGTGGTGAGATAAATAGTGAGGGAAGGAATAAACAAAGTGAGGAATGGAGTTTTTGACACCAATTTTTTTTTATAATACCAACTCAAAACCTTAAGGAGGCATTTCTTCAACAAGATGATAGAGTTGGTTTTTGGCATTTTAAATTCTCATGATCAATCACACAACCAACAACAAGCATGAGTTATGGAAATTACAAGGTCACTTGAACTTACTTAGAGCAAAATTGACGAAACCAATACAAAAATCTGGAAGCAAATGGAAAAAATTTGAGTCTCAGCTCTACGCGCCGCGCGCCAACCCAACGCGTAGCGCGCCAGCCCAACGCGTAGCGCGCTGATCCAACACACAATTTGGCTTCAAAACTCATTTTTTTCACTTCCTTGATGTGTATTGGCTTTTTCTGATGTTCAAAGATGGAAAAACCAAGCAAATTTGATGTTGGAGAGAAATGGCAAAATTTTTTGTGTTCTGGCCCAATGCGTAGCGCACACTTTTCTATGCGTAGCGCGCTACATAGTGCATTTTGTAGGAGGATTTTGGAGGCCTTCCCGATGTCCAATTAGGGGGTGTGATAGCTCGTTGGAAATATATTGGAGTATAATTTCCAACCCAAGTGGAATTGTTCAATTTGGAGTTCATTTACCCTGTCAAAAATCAAATCTCCCAACACTACTTCCTGCAGGTGCATCAATTCTCCTGAGGCAACGGTATTCTTGACATTTATCCAAAAAAATTACACCTGTGTAAAAAGTAAAGGAGGTTTTTCTTCCTTGGCATGTTTTGTACAAAAACCTCTCTCATTTTTCCAAAATTCATCTTTTATTTATCTAAAACATCATTTGAGTGAAACCTATCCCGATGTGTGAAACAAGGGATTTGTCGAAATGAAGCGAAATGAAGGGGATAAGGGGCTTCTAAATTCTTGGGGAAATTTTTGGAAGTAGGGAGGGATGTTAGGAAGTCAAAAGTAAAATCTGTAGATTATGAGGTAAGGTCCAAAAGGGCAAAACACAGGCCTAGCCTAGAAAATTGCCAAGTTGTAGCAAGAAACTAAGGTTTGTGCAAAAATGAGGAATTTGGGGGATATCAGTGATGGGAAGTGTTTAATAATGTACATTAAGGATATGGGAAAGTGTATGAACATCAGGATACAAGTTTTTCTAATGATTTTACCATCCAAGAGAAATTACCTCCAAAACCCTAGGAGAGGGAAACGAACCTTACCTAGGCACAACTGAAGCATGAAAAAGGTGTAAAATGACCCACTGGAACCTGACATGATGATGAAAACCCTCTAAATGATGGTACACTGTACCAATGGTGACATGGACCGTTACTGGACAAATTTAAAGAGAAAACAAACCCTAGACCTACTGCAACAAGGGACCAAATTTGTGCTCAAGACCTACTAAATGACAAAATTCTGACCTCGACACTCAAAATCACCAGAAGAGCACAAGCTGATCACCTAAGGAAATCTACAAAGGTCGACTCTAACAACACCCATATGATAGAACAACAGAAAACTTGTTTGTATGGGGCATCATACAAGAAAACCATCATGATATTACTCTATGGATTGTATGAGGGAGAGATGATGGAAAGCAAGAGTTTTTGTTGTTGTGGTTACACTTGGGAGAGTATGGCAAAAAATTTTCCCATACTTATCATGATATTCCAAAGAGAAGGAAGGCACATTCAAAGTGCAAGGAGGCTACCCTTCAGCATTGAAGGATCATGAGAGGCTTCCCTATAGGAAGAAGATCTTCTCACATAGCAGCATGATAGTGGATGGCTTTGGCATATGGGATGTCAAAGGGAGGAGTCATGCAGACTTATCACTAAGGCCTATAGCATTGTCACATGGGAGTATGTTCTTATTGATGGAGTGTTCCAAGGAGAGTATGTATCACTTCTTTTTTCAGATTCTTATGAGGAGATTCTCATGGGAGGAATCATTCATGGACCTCATTTTTAGCCTACTCACTATGTATGGTAAGAAATACATTTATGTACTTTTTGATTACTCTATTGAGTATTTGTATCTTCTCACCATATATGTACAGTGAATTTCTCCACAAGAGAGCAAGAGTATTTTTGGGTTTCATGGTCACTTTAGGGCCAATCTCTATAATGCTAGTAGCCCATCTATACATGATTTAGGGCAAGTGTATTGTTATTTTTATGTACAGCTGAAATTCATTGATGTTTACTACCCCATGGTGGAGGAGCAAACATGCACAGCTTGTAACTCATTGAAGAACCACTTGCCATATGATATTCTCAAACAATAATTGGGGAGACTGCGCAGTATCCACTTGGAAAACCATATGTACCATCCAAACATGCACACAACCTTCAAAATTTTTCTGATTTGGATGCCATATGGTGATGTTGTGCCATTCATCTTGTATGGAATGGATTGGGTTGGCATGGCTCATGACATTGGAGAGAGGATCCTTGGAGACTCAATATTCTTCTTGCCACTTGAGGGCAACCATGTTTCAGCCCAAGATCAGCATGCCCTCTACACTTATCATAAGTGGAGAGGTGGACAGCGTGGGATAGGCCCTCTTGCCTATCATGTTCATCTATTTAGCCCACCTACACTTCATGAGCCAAAGGTGGAGGAGATTCTTCATGAGTTTCCATGTTGGAGGTTGAATCATCTTATATGGATGATAGCTTTGGGGTGGAGGTTTCACTTGGGAATGAAAGTTTCCCATGCATTTCAAACTCCATGCCTTGAGAGGACCTCTAGAAAACACCTAGTTGTCTCCTTGAGTGTTTTACTTTGCATGATGATAGCCATTTGGGATGTATACCAAGTGCTAACTTGTATGCTTGGGAGAGACACTATGGAGTTTTCATTTTTGAGACAACATCTTATCCTTTGGGAGAGCTCATCATATGAGGATGCTATAGGAAGAGGGAAGGAGAATTTCTAGTTCTATCCTTGCAATTGCTCGAGGAAAAGCAACATTTGGGAGGGGAGGACTGTAATATTCCTGAAATTAGCATGCAGCTAATGGGAATATTAAATTTTGTTTCTTGCACTTAGTAGGTGAATAAATGGGGGAAAGAGACCCATACTTATCTTGTATTAACATAAAATCCCTCTTGGTGTGAAAAGGGGACATCTTAGTAGCTAGATTTTGCACTTTCCATGTATGAACAGGAAAAGAATCATGTTGATTCAGTCAAGTTGACTAAGTCAACAACGCAGTATGGAGGAGTAGCCTTGATGGAGCTACAATGCATTTTTGGAGGGAAAGTGATCACATGGTGTTGGAAACCCTAATAGGTGGGACCCAAGGTGGAGAGGCTCACAAACCTTATAAGGAGGAAGATAGCATACATTTGGGGTAAGCTTATGGATTATTGATTTTGGTCTTCTTAGACTATTGAGCATTCTCTTGTTGTTTAGCAGAGTTGCAGTGTTGTTTCGCACAAGGCATTCCTGCTTAGGGATTCCTTCTCCTTCCTTGAGATAGAATATGGAGGAGCATTGTTCAGCAATTTTCCACATCGAGGCTTGAGGCCAAGCATCCTCCTTCAGCTACAATGTTATTCCTGCAGCAGGGAATGTTGTGTTGCAAGGTGTTGCAGTGGAAGACTTACAACACCATCTTTTGGGCTTATCTTTTAGAGGAGGGAGTTCCCCTTTCTTTGCAATATTTGTGCAAGATATTTTAGAGAATATTTTACAGCTTGGCATGTGTCCCAAGTAGCTCCCATCACTTACAACACAGTTCTATGAAGGAACTGCGTCATTTTTCCCAGAGTTGTAGTAGCAGGGTTTGAACCCTTGCTTGTGAGCTTGTTCCTTGGAGGAAAGGCCAACCCTTCTCCCGGAAAGCTATGTATTTCATTCTTCTTCTATCATTTGTATATTTTAGCTATGTTTATATAGTGTTGTAGTATAACTATGTTTTTCAGATCTAGATCTGCAAATCTGCACTTTTATACATTGTACTCTCATGAAACCCTTGTCGAGTTAATCTTATTTTGTATAAAAAGGAAGGAATCTCCATTTTCTCAGCCATTGGATTATTGTAGTCTCCAGATCTATTATTCTCATTATTTGTTGCATAAACCCTCATTGAAATAATTTTGTTGCATGCGTCAGTAATTTCTGTTAAGAAAATTCATGGGGTTTGGGCTTATTTGAGTCATATTGACTTGGGGAGATTTGTTTATGTGGGTTAGGGTGATTTGTTTCAACTCCAATTCTGGATGTGAGTTTCATAAAGTCTATTCTAAGGGATACAATTACCATTTCTCACAGGAATAATTTTATTTTATGAAGACAACTATTTTATGCCCTATATTGCTGCATCTCCCCACTTTGGAAGGAATGTATAGGCCATATTCTTGTTGTTGTTCTTTCATTTGCTAGCAAGATGTTCTCTTACATCTTATGAGCTGATATACAATGCTATGCTCATGAGTTTTTGAAGCTCCAACTTAAGGATATCTTAAGATATTCTTATTTTTGTATAAATTCCCTATTTTGGGATATTACAGAAGCAGTAGGGGCAAGGTTGCCCCTATATAGCTTCAACCTATTTCCATTTACTCTTCCTTGACTAGTTCTACATTCAACTTCGCTAATTGAGCTGTACCTCCACCAATAATATGCATGATAATGTATGGGCCCAAACAATGTGTCTTGAATTTTACTAGAAAATAAACAAACTTACTGTCAGAAAGGAGGAAAAGGTATCCTATCTGTAGCTTCTTTTTCTTAATATATATTTCATGCCATGCCTTTTCCCTTACTTTCTGCACCCGATAATGAAATCCTGCTACAAATATATCTTCCTCCAAATAAAGAAACTGCGACATGATTTCCTCCATTATATCATGGTTTTCCATATTTATAAAATTTGCAATCATAAAGCTAGACACTATGTACTCCATGGGAATCACAACTTCTTGCCCATAAACCAACCTAAAGGGTGTCTGACCTGTCAAATTCTTACATGTGGTACTATAAGCCCATAACACTGTTGGAAATCTAAGATCACAGTCATCTATGTTCACATTGCTTTAGGATTTGTTGTACGCTTAGCTAGATTTGGTGTGGCGTGAGGCCGCGGGACATGAATCTCGATATAGCTCACGTACTGCCAGATGGCACTGGCCGGGATGCCACTTTGGTGAATCTACCTCTGCCTCTGTGGCCTCTTGGTCTATCCTGGCTCATCCATAGGAGTGAGTGTTTCTGAAAGTAATTCAAAATTCAGTAGTGGTGTAAGGCTTCCTGGAAGACTGTGAAACTAGGGATTGATCCCTCCCTCCGCGTCAAAGAATTCATCCATCTGTATATTGGTTAATGCCTTCCTTATTAGAAATATAGATCTAAATCGTAACATGGTTTAATATAGCATGAAGGTACTGGACCTACCAGCAAGCAAGCTAACTAGCTAGCCTAATTTGAGATTTTTTTGATCTAAAACCCTCATTTATCTGAGGTCTGAGGGACGAAATGATCCAACTGGGTCTCAAATTCACATTTTGTTAGAACTCGATCGATTATGTCATTATGGGTGCCTGGTTCTTTAGGCAGGTAAGGAGCGAAGCCTATTCCAAAGTAACTTGATTTTGATCTATTTCAATTGATGATTTACATCACCCTCCCTTGAATCAGGAGAGAAAAGCCATGCCCTGTAGTTGGTCTGTGTGGTTGATGCCCAGATATATTTTCCAGCTCAAGCATCCCCTGATTCATCTTCGTTCTTTCCCTTTCTCTTTCTTATGCACTGTTTGACTACTTCATTTTCATAGGCAGAGGGAGGAAAATGAGCTTTTTTTCTCTAAATAAGGGTGCTAGGCGCTCCCAAAACAAAGGTTCGCGAGAACAGGTGCGTAGCAGAAAAAATCCCATAGCACTACACTTGGCACGAGATGCAAAAAATAGCTAAATGAAGCACACTCTATCATATGAAATAGCCACTTTAGTTTTCATGCTACTAAACTCAATTGTTCCCTATAGTATAAATAAATTCTTGTATCTATAGTGGTGGCTATCATCATAATGGGGCGAGGTGTAGGCAGTAGTGGGCATAATGGGTAGAATGCGGGGATGTACGAATGCAGTTGGAATGGTGTGGGATGCACGAAAGCGAGAAGGCAGGTCTAGTTGTAGGCTCCTGAGGGGAGGGATGGATGGTGGGTGGTCCCAATAGGATTTCCTTTTATGCAGAGATCATTTAGCTGTCGGATTTTATTCATTACAGCCAGAAGAATGAACCTTAGTGAGTGCATTCTCCAAGATCTCATTAAATGCTTCCACTGTTCTATTGGCCTGGGGGTGATAAGGGGTAATATTCTAATGATAGACTTGGAACTGTTCCTTCAATGATTCAATATTCTTATTCAGGAAGTGTGATCCCTGATCACTCATCCAAATATTCGGACATCCAAATCTAGAAAATATGTATTCAAAAATAAAATTTTCTGCAGTATTTGCGCTGCAGTTCTTTACTAGTTGTGATGTGGCCCATCTTGTTAAGTAATCAGTCATTGTAATTATGTACCTTGAACCAGTCCTCTTTCCAGGTGGGTTGATTGGTCCAAAAAAATCAATTGCCCACTTATCAAAATCTTGCAATGTAACTTGTGGTACCAGTGGCATCTCATCTCTTCTTGAAGGCTTCCTTGTTCTTTGACATACATCACATGCTCTTTAATACTTATTGGCATATTTATGTACTGTAGGCCACCACAATCTTGCTCTCAAAATATTTTCTGCAATATTCTTTCCTGCATAGTGTCCACCAGCCACGCCTCCATGAGCCTCTGTTAGAATCATATATCTTTCATGTTCAGGAACATATCTGCGTAATATCTCATATGGTCCTGTTAGCCATCAATAAATTTTGTCATATATGAAGATGGCTAAAACAAATATGTGGCCTTCAAGAAAAAAATTTCAAGTAAATCTATGAGTTCTTGAAGTCTTTCCATGTTCATTATCCAAAGAACCCATCTCACTAATATCTTCACCTCAAAATCCTACTTTTTCCAAAGAGAAAACTGCTTTTCATGGCCTCATCTCCATCATTTCATTCCTCCATTTAATCTTCACAATTCCCTCCATATCACTCATTTTTTCCCCTTTGCTTATCCTTCATTTATTCTTAAGAATCCCTTTATTTACCTTTCATTTCCATTAAAATGCTATCAAAACCCATTTAGACCATTTATTTTTCTTTTACTTGGTCTAATTTGGCCTTTTTAACTCTACCGAAACCCTTAAAAGGCCACGTAAAACCTTCATTTTGGCCTTAAAGTGCTCATTTTAATAGAAAGGCCTTAAGCGCCTTTTGCTTAAGCCCCTAGCCCTTCATTATTCATAAGGCTGAGGCCTGAGACCGTTGGCTAAAGTCTTAAGCCCCATCAGCCATCGATTTCCCTTGGCTGTCGCACTTCACAAGTTTTCATTTCCTCTCCCTTCTCTTTTTGGTTCACCGCCGCTATACGTTCTCCCCCAATTTAATCTCCACCATCAGTCCTCAAGATCTAACAGCCCTCATTTCCCCATCATCCATTCCAAAAACCCATTCATTATCCCATTTCTCCCGTAAAAAAAGAGTCAACCATTGGTTTTTCCGATCCAACGGCTACCATTCATCTCGAAGATCCTCGCCCTTCTACCCCACCGATAAAAATTCTCCGCTAAACAACAAAACAGACAACACCAGCTGTCGGTTCCACCTTCCCATCAGCAAATAGGCCATCGCACTTTGGCGTTTCCCATTCCCACTGTCCCAAACCTCCGCCGAGGATTATCTCTGCCGATGGATTCATAACCATCGATCTCCCTCAGATTGGATAGTCCACACTCCATCGCAAACCGCAAAGGGTCATTTCCACCTTCCCTTTCGCCACCGATATGCACTCCGCTAATATGATCTCGACCGTTGATCTTTACGATCCAACGGCTCCCATTCAACCTTACCATTTCACCCCACCATACAAACATTCCGCTCCGCAAAAAATTAGCTGACGCAATGTCATGGTCGGTCCCACCCGATCGCGGAACTTCTCATCATCGCACTCACTTACAACTGTCGATCTGGGTTGCCCAGATCGGACGGTCTGAACCTCATTTTGCGCCCGATCTCCCAAAGCCTCCCAACGAGCAACTTTAACGCGAAATGGGTGGTTTTCAATGGGACATGCGTCAACCTTCAGCATGAATCACTTTCCCCAGCTCAATACCATTTACCGCTCTGACCCCGCGCGAAAACCATTTTCGGTTTTCCAAAAACCACCCATTCCTAAATTCGTACCAAATCAAGTTTTGAACCCTCGTTTTCACCTGTTTCTCTACCAAGCCATTTTCAATGCCTTTACCTCTTCTGCAAAGCCTTTTTGCTTCCTCAAAGCCTTCTGAAGCAATTTAAACCTATTTACAGTTTTTTTATAAGGTTTGAATGGTTTATTGTAGGTTTTAATGGTAGTTAAAAACAAAAAGCCGTTCCACAGTCACGAGAAAGTGACAAAGGACCAAGGGTAATGATCCTCAAAGCTTAAAAGGGACATAAGGGTTATAATTCCAGATTTTCACTAGTGCATCATGAACACTAGGCATTCAATAAAAATTCTCTAGTACACTGTTGCCACCTATACACCAGGACAGTAAAGAGTATCAGAAGATAAATTTTAAAGGATTAAAGCCTAAATACTGAAGATTTTAAGGCTTAATCTAAAGATTAAAATTTAAAGACACAGTTGGAGGCAAATTTATTAACGCTAAATCAATCAACACAGTGAATAAAGCAAAAAGATGATTAGAGAGACCTTAAAGAAAATCAAAGGCTAAAATCAGTGTTTAAAGCCATAAATTCAGACAGATCACCCAAAGGGATGCTTCGAATGACACATTAGTGGAGCAATTATTCCCTCCATGGACGAAAAATTCCACCTATAAGTTTATTTTCCTCAAAAGCATACAAATTAAATGCACAGTCAGAGATATTTTACATAGATAGCTCAGAATTTGTTGCCAATCTACCAAACATGCCTAAAAGTCAACAAAAGTGACTAAGTAGCTCAGAAGTTGATGAAACATTCATTTAACAGAGTTAAAACATCAGATATTACTTATCTTGGGTTATGTAAATTCCCTAAGGTCGAGAAGCATTTACTCTGTCTTAAATGAACACATTAGAGCCCTTTCTTTCACTCCACCTCCTCATTTCATCTATAAATAACCCATAAGGAGCACATTTTAAAGGGTTGGTTGATTGTTAGATGAACTATTATCAAGTGTAAATAGTTGTTGAAGCTTCTGAAGCGCTGTGATGTAATTGAAGAATACTAGGCTAAGAAGAGAAGTTAGAGCTATGAGACCTGTTGGACTTGAAGTATGTAACTGGTTTGAACATCAATAATACAAGCTAATTCATGGGATCCTGTTCTATGTTAATGGTGATGTTATTCCCCACTGTGTTTTTTTTTTCCTTATGTTTTTCATGCTGTCCATTTTCTCTGATAAAGAACAGAAAATTTAGAGTAGGATTTACTGCATAGTACCCTATTTCTGTCTGAAAGCTTTATCTCTATATTTTCTTCTAATAGTTAATTTGAGAATGATTCAATAGAGTATAACCAGTCAAAGAATGTTGGTAAGCCCATGTTTTTATGTGTAAAACTTGATACATTGTTCTTGAATGATATTTTCATTGCATGCTAAGTAAAGTCTAAACTAGGGAAGTCTATCGTTAGCCCTATCCTCTAGTCATGTCTTCAACAGATGTTTTGGAAGTTTCCCTTTAGAGTATGCTAAAATCAGGATAGATTCAAAATTCTTACCTGATCTTAGGTTGTCCTTCGTTTTCTTATACATTTTCTCCTTTCTGAAAGTAGTCTTGGATTACTGGATTGTTGTCTGAAAAGTGTGCTTTAGTAAAAAAAATTCCAAAGAAGTCTATGGTTTGCCCTGTCCTTTGGCTTTCTTCAAACAATTACTTCGAAAGGATTTTCTTGTTTAGTGAAGTTAATAGATTCTTAATTGGTTGTTAACTTTGATTCTTTCAGAACACTTTGATGTTTCATGCCACAAAACAATCTAAAGAGATCATTTGATATAGATGACTTGCCCCATGGAAACCCTGTAGAACTTTTGTACAATTAAATCCTTTTGTGACTCCATAGCCCAATATATTGATACTGTCTTTTGACCTATCCTATTAGCTGAAACATTCTTCAACCTACTCTCACCTTCACCCTTCTAGTGACCTTTTCATTTTCTGATATCCATCTCAACCAACCAATAAAACAAACAAGTTCCTTTGAGCTTCATAACTAGTCTAATATCATATTAAGCATAAAGATATATCATTCAAATACACTAATGGAGAGATCCCTCTCTAAATCCAGGAAGGCTAGATCCTAGGATTCCAAAGTGGTTCTGATGTGGCCCCTGCAACATTTATTCTTGCCACTCTCATAAATTATAGGGAGCTATTAGCCCCCTATAAATTTTTGGCAAAAGCAAAGTAGGGGGCTAGATTGTTTTTTAGCCTTCAAGGAATGCATCTCACCTGAAGACACATCATCCTTGAAGTATCCTATGCCTCTGCCCTTGATAAATTTCCCTCTGCGGAACTCTCCATGTTGCCCCTTTCTTCCCCTTGGAAAAATCCCCTTTCCTTCCCAATATTTCCCCAAATCCCCCTTTAAATCCTACCCTTTCCCTTTGTTTCCTCAAAATTCCCCTATATCTCTTTACCGTTACCCTCCTTAGGCCTCAAAATGCATTAAAAAGGGTTAAAAACCCACTTTCGGACCATATAATAGGCCTCAGCCCCTTCTCTACTAGCCTCCACACCTTTTCCTCCCACAGACCCAGTGCTGTGACCAAAGCTCTAGCCCGAAGGCACTTGCCCCATATGTTTATCGGGCGCTTTCTCAATCGTTGATCCATATAGATCAGACAGTGATCATCAAACCGTGCGGTGCTCGTGATTCACCCATTCAAACCACTGATCACGCCATCGCTGTCCATTCACCGCAGATCAACGGTTCGAAGGACGTCCGCCTCTGTGGTCCCCGTCGCGCACCATGCCATAAAATAGCCTAGTTTTTATCGCACCACCTTCGGGCGGTAGGCGGTATTCCCTCATCGGCCAGTGATTCCATACACCTTTTGACGCCTGGCCTCTGTACGGCGGCAAAACTGCCCTCCCATTACGCGTTAAAGTTCGGCATGGGACGCGTAACGATATTCATACGAGCTGTCAGATCTGCCTCTGCCCATCCAACGATCATTGCTCGACGAAGCTACGCAGGGTTTAAACCATAGTCTCCGTACCCTGGGCCCCCCGTTCATCGCCCTCCACTGTGCGTTCGACCTAGTTGGGTCTTCTTGTTGTTGACTCTTCCGCTGTCGATCGGTACCACCACGTCACCTCCATGTGCCTCACCATACTTTCGCCCCTCCCATCTTACATTTTCATTCAAAGGGTTGAAGTTCAAAGGTTTCATTCATTTTTCCTCTCGCGTCACATTCCGACTGTAATATGTACCATTTTCACCACACTATAGGTCTTCCACAATAGTTTCGCCATCAAACCAGTCCGCATTATCAATCTAGCCACCCCCACTATTTGCTTAACAAGTTGCGTGTTTTTGCAGGATTTCCAGAGAGGCAGAAAACCACCATGATTCATAAGAATCATTGTAAGCAGTGCATTGAGCAGACAGAATTAAAACTGAAGCTAGTACTACAGGGAAATGTCAAGAAAGGTGGCGGAAGTATAAATTCCATCGAAGGACGAAGTTCGAAACTTCACAGACTCTATCCTGCGCCATTAAAGCCCAGATCTTGCAGAATCGAGACATTTATGAAGATGTGAAGAAAAACTGGCTTACGATCAAGGATTTCAGCATTCGGCATTGAGTGTTTTGAGTTTTAATACAACAGTTTAGAGGCAAAGCACCAAATCAATGATCCCGCAGATCATGCAAAGGTACAGCATGCTGAAATCAATGCATATCAGGGGTTTATACAGTAGCATAATGTTTTTCCCTCCATGAAGGACAGAGCGCCAATGCAGTGTTCAATCTATGCCGTGTTCTGGAAAGATTTCCTACTCTGAAAACAGCCCTAATACTATCAGAGCAATCATTTCATCAGTATGGCATATTTCTTTATCATTTCTTTATCTTTTGTTTATTCACCAATAGCACCACACAGTACTGCAGTCAGAATGCATCGGAGTCACATCAGAGTAATCCCCAGTCTGAAGAGGATCACTCATTCGCCCAGAGAAACCAGAGATTAATGCATAGGATCTATACAGAATGGGCTCCGGCCCTCTTTTCTTTTCAAAAGTCTAATACTGCATTTAGTTCTCCACCTACCTCCTCTGCTCCTCCGGAGCTATAAATTCATGAAGAACTCATTGTAATGGTTGTTGATCAGTTATCAGAGAACTGAAAGTAGTTTCTTTTGAGACACGGTCTCTGTGTAAAGGTCCTAAGATAGGTTGAAGGAGATGTTTTCAGACTGAGTATTCAGCTATTGGAAATATTGTACTTGATTGGTATTTTTATTTAATATGACAAGCACATTTCTTTGGATCTCGATCTGAAGCAGCGGTGATGTTTTCCTATCTCTGTGTTTACATTCATTTCATTTCGTTTCTACTGGCTTGCATCAGAATATTGGCATAGGATTTACCCTTGTTAGGTACCTTATGTTCTACTCTCCTTTCCATTTATGTTTCTCTTCTAAATGTATTATCTAAGAAATGTTTTCAGTTGGTTTAACCAGTGTAGTGGATGTTATTGCCTGCTCTCTGATGTATGAATTAAATGAATTCAGTTCTTAAATGTTTCTTGTTATTGATTTAGTTGGAAGATTTGGGAACATTGGGGATTAGAGTTAGCCCTGTCCACTAGGATCCTTGTACGACCTGCTGATATGTAAATCTGTGCTCCAAATCTGTGTTATCTCCTCCCTCATACTTTCCACACCACATAATCATCTTGAAGATCCTATGTTTCAGATGACTAGCCCAATTGAAAGCCCACCTATTGAGTAGCAAGAAAATCCTTCCCTGACTCCATTTCCCAATGGTTTTGAATATTTCTCAGAATATCTCACCTCTACCTTATCCCTCTTTTCCATCCTGGTCTTACATTGAACCCTTATTTCCTGATAACCAGCAACCAAAACAAAAAATCAAACAAACAAACCTGTGCCTATAACTAGCCTAACATCTTAAAATTTGAGCTTCATAGACATAAACCTTTGCTCAAACTAGAGAGATCCCTCTCTGGACCCAGGAGGGATAGATCCTGAGGTCTGAAAGTGGTTCTGATGTTTTCTCGTCTTTTGGTCTTGCCAATCTGGCCAAAACATGGGAACCCCAACAGGAGCCAACATAATGGTGACCATACTGGGGAATATACTGAGTAATAGATAACTTCACAACTCATAAAATCCCATTCCTTAAAATGAATCAAGTGTTTTCCAAGAGTGGTTTCGGATTGTTGATGGTGGATAACAACCAGACCTTAGCAACAAGTAAAATTCCTCCACTTGGTGACTCCATTGGTTTTCAGTAGGCTTGCTGATTTCCCTTAGTTTTCCAAAAACTCCACTGGGAAACTCTTTTATCATCACATCATAAAAAATCAGTAAAGATAAATTTTATGATTAAGTTTTCTTTCATAAGATTAATCGGCCTTTTAAAGACTGTCATACTTGGTTGAACCTTTCTCATCATTGGGTCTCAAAACATAATATAGTGGCTTCTAAAGGAATTCATACTAGAGCTCATCCTGACCCAAATCCTCCTGAGATAGTTGATAATCCAAAAAGCATCCTTAGGAAGTCTTCTAAATCCAAAACTTCAAATATTATCAGAATAATTCACAGATCAAACTCTGTTCCTGAAAATCTTACAGCTCTACAAATTACACAAGTTGACTTAACTTTCATAAGGAATCCATCTAGAATCAAGTCACTTAGTTATATAGATCAGATAGACTTTGAACCTCCATGTTCACCCCAATATAGTGGTGACCATACTGATAGCAGAGAAACCCCTCCATCTACACCGCATGATATTCATATCATTCATAATTTTGGTTTCTCTCATCCTAGATTTGCTCAACAGTCTCTTGCTGGACCAAGTACTTCTATTATTCATACATCCACTGTTCAAACTACTCCATTCCGTCCTCCTCCTCCTTTCATAAACCCTCCACCTGTAAACCACCACTTTTTCCACAGCCTCCTATCATGGCAACATGGTATGCTCCTCTTGTCCTTCCTTTACCTTTAGTCAATTTTCCACAGGACTATCAGTCCAAGATTCCATTATATGATGGTAGTAGTTCTACTACTTCTCAACTACATGTGGAAAAAATTAATGACTACTTTGACAGACAAGAAATAGATGATGAAACTATTAAACTAAGGATGTTTTCCCAAAGTTTAGGGGGAGAGGCAAGAAAATGGTTTAAAGGCTTAAACCCTAATAGTATCCATGACCTCCAAGCTTTCCATCAACTATTCCTAAACAAATGGGAGGTCAAGAAGAATCCTCTCTAGATTCTATCTGAATATGAAAACATTAAAAGGAATGCTGGAGAAGGAGTTCAAGAGTACTGCACTAGATTCAATAGTGTGTACAACACCCTACCCATCCATATGAAACCTCCACAAGGCCTAGCTCTAATGAAATTCCCTGATGTATTTGATCCTGAAATGGCCTACCAACTTAGAGAAAGGGAACCCCTCACATTAGAATATATGCAAAGAGGGGAAGTCAGTGTAGAGGAAAATTTGATTGCCAAAAGAGCTAGAATGAAGACTGAGAAGAGGGTATCATATAGGGATGAAGCCGCACCTTCCACATCTGACTCAAAACTGGACAATGTGGTCAATACTATGGAAAGGATGATGGAAAGGATGAACATATATGGGAGAGATCAATATAGAGAAAACCAAATAGCTCCTCAAAACAGAAACCAATCCCAAAACCAAAATCAGAACTTTAAGAGAAATCGACCTCAAAACAGACAAAGAGATTTTGATCAGTAGATCATACCTCCTTTCCAAGAAAATTATGTTAATGATGATGGAGAAACAATTGAACAAAAATAGGATGATAACATGAACATGTTGGAGGTGAAAAATGAGGATTCTAATTTCCTCCATGAAAGAAAACAAGGTATATATACACCCTATGATGATGGAAGATTAGAAACTGAATACTACAAACAAGATTTTGAAAATGCCATCATAGGAGCATCCAAACAATATGACTTGAGAAGTAAAAAGAACCAAGAAACTCCCAAAAATAGCCCTGTAAATGCTTCCAAAAAGACAGCAGAAAATCATAAAACAGTGGCTGGAAGTTCTGATCAAAATAAGGGAAAAAATGCTCAGATTCAAGACAAACATAGTGGTGACCCTAGTAGCACTAGCACTTCATCTAATGCTCCTAAAAAAACTATTTTTACTTCTGTAAATAGTAGAAATCAGCAAGCTGATTTTGCTGATAAAGGAGTGACTAACAAGGTTGAATCAAACATTTTGAAAAATCAGATTCCCTTTAGCCTAGAGAATGAAATTGCCAAAATCAAGATCTCTATCCCACTCACTGAGTTATTCACTCAAAATGTATATAGATGTCAAGTTTTGAAAGCTTTGAACGTATAATATATTCATGATACTGTTAACATAAATGATGATACACCAGAGCCTTTGTTCGGTCCAAAGATTGAAGGAAAATTTCAAGAAGGAACTACCCCTCCATTCTACGTCAGTTTGAATATCCATGATAAGATGTTACACAATGCCATGCTTGATTCAGGGGCATCACATAACCTCATGCACAAAGTAATAATGGAAAGATTAGGCCTAGAGGCAACCATACCATATAAATATTTATACTCCTTCGATTCAAGCAGAGTAAAATCCCTATGCCTAATAAAAGATCTATGTGTCAACTTAGCCCAAATCCCAGCCAAAATCTTAGTAATGGACATTGTAGTGGCTAATATACCCCCCAAATATGGAATTCTCCTTTCAAGATCATGGGGTGCTAACTTACAAGGTACTATGCAGATGGATATGACTTATACCACCATCCCTGTTTTCAGTCAACCTAGAAGACTCTATAGGGAAACACACATGAAATATATGGTGAGTAGTCAAGAAAGACCAGAAAACTCCCCTCTCTATTCTATACACACCGACCTTGACTCATTCATTCTTTACAATGATGAGATTTCTAATGAGCAAGGGTTAATCAATGAAACATCAACCAATGAAGTCGTCGTTCCATATTCAAACATAGTGGCAGCCATAGAAAGAGAGGAGAACGAGGAGAAATCCATTGAACAGTTTGCTGATTTGGAAAATCATAGAAAACAGATCGCAAGTCTTGAGCATCAAAATAGTCATAAACATAACACATATCATGATGATCAAAGAACAAATCCTCAAAACATCGAAAACCCTGAGGAACAAAACAAAATTCAACATAGTGTAGACCTACAGGAACAACACAGTGATAGATTAGGAAAACAAAACAGAGTGGACAGAAATGAAATAAATGATGGACCTAAAAAAAATCCTCTTTGGAGTATGAGTTTTGATGGGTCTTGTTCTAAAACTGGTGCAGGAGCAGGCATATGGGTACATAACACAGAAAATAATCATGTTGAGGGTCATTCCTATAGATTAAACTTCCAATGCACAAACAACATAGCAGAGTATGAAGCTCTCCTCTTGGGGCTACACTTGTTAAGAAAGCTAGGAGCCAAGAGGATAATAGTCCATGGAGATTCAGAATTGATAATTAGGTAAGTGAATGGGGAATACACTGCTAAACATCCTAGACTAAGAGCCTATAGAGATGATGTCATGGATATATTGAAATCATTTGCTGAATTCCAACTTACCTTTGTCCCTAGAAACCAAAATATCCTTGCCAATGGATTAGCCTTTGCTGCTAGCACATGTCTAAAACCTTATGAAAGCAAAAAATACACAGTTCAAGTAAAATATAGACCTGCAGTCCCAAACAATGAAAAATACTGGCAAGTTTTTGAAGGAGATAAACAAATACAAGACTTCCTACAGTCCAAAAATGAATTTGAAATACCAAACTTAGATTTAGAGTATGAACAAGACTTTCCAACTAAGGAAAAATCACTTTTTGAAGAAGAAAAGTTTCCTGAGATTGCTGATATAAATCTGTTAACCAAAGAACCCAAATACAAAACAGAAATGTGCACAGATTCAAAAAAACAAGATCTAGAAGTGCTGCAATCCAAAAATGAGATCTTGGCAAAGGGAATGGTACCATTAGAAGAATTGTTTGAATTTAATGATGTTGCCAAAAAACCAAAAATAGAACCTACTAAAGCTGATGTAGAAGAATGCAACATAGGTAGTGAGGAAAATCCCAAAATGATCAAATTATCCAAGACACTGCCAAATCACATTAAATTGAAATACATTGAGCTATTTAGAGAGTTTTGTGATGTATTTGCATGGATTTATGAGGACTTGAAATCATATGATATAGAAATAATTCAACGTAAGATACCCCTCAAAGAAAACCAAAAGCATTTTAGACAAAAACTCCACATAATCAACCCTATTCAATTACCTCTGGTAGAGAAAGAAATTAGGAAAATGTATGATGCTAGAATTATCGTCCTTGTAAGATACTCAGAATGGGTATCTAATATTGTATCAGTTAGGAAGAAAACAGGAGAAATAAGGCTTTGTATTGATTTCAGAAACTTATATAAAGCCTCATTAAAGGACAGCTACCCCTTGCCTAAAATGGATCATATCTTACAAAGGGTAGTTGGCTGTAGAAGAATTTCTTTTCTAGATGGTTTCTCTGGTTACAACCAATTTTTAGTTCATCTTGATGATCAACTGAAAACAGCCTTTACTAATCCCTGGGGTACTTTCATGTATTTGAAAATGCCTTTTGGTTTAATGAACATTGGTGCCACATTCCAGAGAGCCATGGATATATAATTCTCAGAAGAAATAGGTTAATTGTGATTTACCTTGATGATATCACCGTCTATTCTAAAACAAATGAGGAACACCTAATACACTTAAGAAAAGTCTTTGAGAAATGCAGAAAATATGGGTTGTCCTTAAATCCAAAGAAAACATTGTTCGGTCTCCAAGAAGGTAAACTTCTTGGACACATCATATCAGAAGAGGGAATAAGGATAGACCCAAAAAGGATTGATGGTATTTTTCAAATCAACCATCCTAGAAACATCAAGGAACTTCAATCTTTCATTGGAAAGATTAATTTCTTGAGAAGGTTCATACCCAACCTAGCTGAACCCCTTAGAAACATGACAAACATGCTTAAAAGAGAAGGATTTAAATGGACCTTAGAAGCAAAGAAATCATTTGAGTTGGTAAAACAAGCACTAACCAAAACACCAGTTCTTATCAGTCCTGATTTTACAAAGGATTTATTCATATTTTCATTTGCATCAGAACACACAGTGGCTGCTGTCATATTACAGAAAAACTTGAAAGGAAAAGAGTAGCTAATTGAATTTTTCAGAAAAGCATTAAGAAATGCACCTTTGAAGTATAATATAATGGAAAAACAAGCCTTTTCCTTGGTCAAAGCCTTAAAAGACTTCACATTTTACATTTTTCATTCCCACATCATAGCATTTGTGCCTCATTCAGTAGTAAAAGACATTTTAACACAAGATCCAGATGGAAAAAGAGGAAAGTGGATTGCTATGATATTGGAATATGATTTGGAAATCAAATCCACTAAACTCATAAAGGGTCAAGGCCTAGCACAATTAATGGTTGAATCCAACTTTCAAGCTCTTGATACAAACATGTTTAATGCATTAGATGAATAGGAGGAATTGGCAACTCCAATCATTGAAGATCATTTTTTGAATTCATCTTGGTATGCTGATATTTTGTATGTTTTTCTCAATCTTCATACCCCTCTTGGTTTGTCTAAAACAAATTCAAGATTTTTAAAGTTGAAAGCTGTGAATTACTGCATTTTAGATAAATTTCTATATTAGAGAAATGCTAGTAGAGTATTGTTTAAATTTTTGCCTGAGAATGATGCAGATAAGATCAAGCACGAGTTTCATGAAGGATAATGTGGAGGCCACCTCTATTGGAAGACTACTATTAAAAAAATCCTTAGAGCTGGTTATTACTGGCCCACTCTCTTTCAAGATGTCCAGAAAATGATAATTTCCTGTCATAAATATCAAATCTTTGAAGGAAAAAGAAAGCTAATTCCCTTACCTCTGCAACCAATCACTGTTGAAGCTCCTTTACAATAGTGGGGTCTAGACTTCATTGGGGAAATCCATCCTGCCTCATCTTCCAAACACAAATGGATCCTGACAACAACATAGTACTTTACCAAATGGATAGAAGTTATCCCTTCTAGGAATGCCACAGACTCAGTTATCATTTCATTCCTTGAAAATCATATCCTGTCTAGATTTGGCTGTCCTAAGAAGATCATCACAGATAATGCTGTTGCCTTTGGATCCAAAAATATGGTTGATTTCTGTCACAAATATCAGAATACATTGGGTCATTCCACAACTTATTACCCTAAAGGTAATGGGTTGGAAGAATCATCTAACAAAAGTTTGGTAAATATAATCAAGAAGTTGATAGAAGAAAACAATAAATCATGGCACAATAAACTAGTACATGCTTTATGGGTGGACATATTGACAGTCAAAAAGTCAATTGGGATGTCTCCTTATCAACTAGTCTATGGAGTAAATGCAATATTTCCAACCAGTCTAGGAGTGCTAGTCATGAAGTTGATCCAGGAAGTGCAGTCTGAAGAGAATGATATGACAAGAAGAATAAATCAAACTGTACATTTACAACAAACCAAAGAGGAAGTATACAACAAAGCATGACATTTACAAGAAAACATCAAGAAGTTGTTTGATAAAAGGACAAAGGCAAGTGACTTTAACATTGGTGACAAGGTTTTGAAGTGGGATTCAAGGAGGGAAGATAAGGGCAAACATGGAAAGTTTGTTAATTTATGGAAAGGCCCTTATCTTATTCAGTCTGCTATTGGTAATAATGCATTATTTCTTCAAGAATTGGATGGAGCAGAATTTTCTAGAGGTCCTGTCAATGGCAGGATGCTCAAGCATTACTTTTGTTAATTTTATGTTCAAAGCTTTGATTCATTTTAAATAACATTTTGTTTAAGAGGAAAATAAAAATACAAAAACAATATAAAAAGAGAAAAGAGGGCAGATTAAAAGAATAAAGGTACATCCCCATACCAAAAAAGAAAGAAAATATGAAAGTATGCAAGCTTAAATGCCACTCCTTTAAAGGAACATTGTTATTTGGTCATACAACCTAATCATGACTAGATAAATTTCAATTTACTACTGATAGGTTAGTGAAGGAGATTTTCCAAACTGTTTAATCTTGGCTTATCATTAGAATAGATTAGGATAGAATAAAAAATGGTTCAAACATGCTCAAAATATGAACCAAAGAATCAAAATAAAGAAGAATATGGCTCTAAACAGATCAAAATTTGAGCCAAGAAGAAAAGAAGGAGATTCATAATTTTCAGATCTTAAGCCTTCACCATTTTGTTTTAATTTTCTGCAAATAAATTCTATGTGCAGCTTGTACATACAACCATAGACACCATAGCATATCAGATAGTTCAATCCTGATTTGACTATATTTTAAATTTCTGTTTTAGAATATAGAGAATGCAGATCTGTCAAACAGCTTAATCTTGACAAATAGTAGCTTAGGTAGAGAATTTTTGAGTTCAACTGTTTAATATGAAACCATGGAAGTTATAAGGGTGGAAATATATCATTTTTTCCTATTTTCGAAAAGAATAAAATGTTGATGTCAAAGGGTTTGCAAGTCCAAGTGCACCCACTGAAGAAAAAATGTTAGGATAAGTAGGCTGTGTAGGTAGTTGTGTGGGAGAAATTTTTTTTTGTTGATATAAATACTGATCATATTTTTAAGCAGCATGATCAAAGAAGAAAGAGGAATTTCAAGGTGCAAAGGCACAGGTCTACTTTCCAAAGATTTATCTATGAGGTTCTTGACACCTCCAAGGAGCTGCCCTCCCCAAGTGGAGCCACTGTTAGCCATCAATAAATTTTGTCATATATGAAGATGGCTAAAACAAATATGTGGCCTTCAAGAAAAAAATTTCAAATAAATCTATGAGTTCTTGAAGTCTTTCCATGTTCATTATCCAAAGAACCCATCTCACTAATATCTTCACCTCAAAATCATGCTTTTTCCAAAGAGAAAACGGTTTTTCATGGCCTAATCTCCATCATTTCATTCCTCCATTTCATCTTCACAATTTCCTCCATATCACTCATTTTTTCCCCTTTTATTATCCTTCATTTATTCTGAAGAATCCCTTTATTTACGTTTCATTTCCAATAAAAGGCTATCAAAACCCATTTAGACCATTTATTTTTCTTTTACTTGGTCTAATTTGGCCTTTTTAACTCTACCGAAACCCTTAAAAGGCCATGTAAAACCTTCATTTTGGTCTTAAAGTGCTCATTTTATCAAAAAGGCCTGAAGCACCTTTCGCTTAAGCCCCTAGCCCTTCATTCTTCATAAGACCGAGGCCTGAGGCCGTCGGCTAAAGTCTTAAGCCCCATCGGCCATCGGTTTCCCTCGGCCATCACACTTCGCAAGTTTTCATTTCCTCTCCCTTATCTTTTTGGTTCACCTTCGATATATGTTCTCCCCCGACTTATTCTTTTCCATCAGTCCTCAAGATCTAATGACCCTCATTTCTGCATCATCTATTCCCACAACCCATTCATTATCACATTTCTCGCGCAAAAAAAGATCTCAACCATTGGTTTTGCCGATCCAACGGCTACCATTCTTCTCGCAGATCCTTGCCCTTCTACCCCGCCGATCAAACTTCTCCGCTAAACGAAAAAACAGAAAATGTCAACTGTCAGTCCCACCTTCCCATCGGCGGATCAGCCATCGCACTTCGGTGTTTCTCGTCCCACTGTCCCAAACCTTCGCCGAGGATTATCTTCGCCGATGGATTCGTAACTATTGATCTCCCTCAGATCGGACAGTCCACGCTCCATTGCAAACTGAAAAGGGTCATTTCCACCTTCCCTTTCACCGCTGATACGTGCTCCGCCGATATGATCTCAACCATTGATATTTATGATCCAACGGCTCCCATTAAACCTTACCATTTCACCCCACCATACAAAAATTTCGCTCCATGACAAATTAGCTAATGCAACGTCATGACCGGTCCCACCCGACCGCGCAACTTCTCATCATCGTGCTCGCTTACAACCGTCGATCTGGGTTGCCCAGATCGAATGATCTAAACCTCATTTCGCGCCCGATCACCCAAAGCCTCCCAATGCACAAATTTAATGCGAAATGGGTGGTTTTCAATCCGACACGCACCAACCTCCGGCATGAATCGCTTTCCCCCAGCTTAATACCATTTACCGCTCTGACCCCGCGTGAAAACCATTTCTGGTTTTCCAAAAACCGAACATTCCTAACTTCGCACCAAATCATGTTTTGAACCCTGGTTTTCGCCTGTTTCACTACCAAGCCATTGTCAGTGCCTTTACCTCTTCTGCAAAGCTTTTATACTTCCTTGAAGCCTTCTGAAGTATTTTAAACCTATTTTCAGGTTTTTTATAATGTTTGAATGGTTTTTTATAGGTTTTAATGGTAGCTAAAAACACAAAGCCGTCCCACAGTCACGAGAAAGTGAAAAAGGACCGAGGGTAACAATCCTCAAAGCTTAAAAGGGACATAAGGGTTATAATTCCAGATTTTCACCAGTGCGTCATGAATACTAGTCATTCAGTAAAAATCATCCAGTACACCATTGCCACCTGTACACTAGGACAGTAAAGAGTATCAAAAGATAGAGTTTAAAGGATTAAATCCTAAATACTGAAGATTTTAAGGCTTAATCAGAAGATTAAAAGTTAAAGACATATTTGGAGACAAATTGATTAAAGCTAAATCAGTCAGCACAGTGAATAAAGCAGAAAGATGATTAGAGAGGACTTAAAGAAAATCAAAGGCTAAAATCAATGTTTAAAGCCACAAATTCAGACAGATCACCCAAAGGGATGCTTTGAATGACACATCAGTGGAGCAATTACTCCCTCCATGGACCAAAAATGCCACCTACAAGTTTATTTTCCTCAAAATCATACAAATTGAATGCACAGTCAGAGATATTTTACATAGACAGCTCAGAATTTATTGCCAGTCTACCAAACATGCCTAAAAGTCAACAAAAGTGACTAAGTAGCTCAGAAGTTGATGAAACATTCATTTAATAGAGTTAAAACATCACATATTCCTTATCTTGGGTTATGTAAATTCCCTATGGTCGAGAAGCATTTACTCTGTCTTAAATGAACACATTAGAACCCTTTCTTTAACTCCACCTCCTCATTTCATCTATAAATACCCCATAAGGAGCACATTGTAAAGGTTTGGTTGATTTTTAGATGAATTATTATCGTGTAAATAGTTGCTGAAGCTACTGAAGTGCTATGATGTAATTGAAGAATACTAGGTTGAGAAGAGAAGTTAGAGCTGTGAGACATGTTGGACTTGAAGTATGTAACTAGTTTTAACATCAATAATACAAGTTGATTCATGGGATCCTGGTCTATGTTAATGGTGATGTTATTCCCCACTGTGTTTTTTTTTCCTTATGTTTTTCATGATGTCCATTTTCTCTGATAAAGAACATAAAATTTAGAGTAGGATTTACTGCATAGTACCCTATTTCTATCTGAAAGCTTTATCTCTATGTCTTCTTCTAATAGTTAATTTGCGAATGATTCAATATATTATAACCAGTCAAGGAATGTTGGTAAGCCCATGTTTTGCTATGTAAAAAATGAGACATTGTTCTTGAATGATATTTTCATTGCATGCTAAGTAAATTCTAAACCAGGGAAGTCTATGGTTAGCCCTGTCCTCTGGTCATGTATTCAACAGATGTTTTGGAAGTTTCCCTTTAGATTATGCTAAGAGCAGGATAGATTCAAAAGTCTTACCTGATCTTAGGATGCCCTTCTTTTTCTTATACATTTTCTCCTTTCTGAAAGTAGTCTTTGGATTAATGGATTGTTGTCTGAAAAGTGTGCTTTAGTAAAATTTTGTCCAAAGAAGTATACGGTTTTCCCTGTCCTTTGGCTTGCTTCAAACAATTACTTCGAAAGGATTTTCTTGTTTAGTGAAGTTAATATATTCTTAATTGGTTGTTAACTTTGCTTCTTTCACAACACTTTGATGTTTCATGCCACAAATCAATCTAAAGAGATCCTTTGATATAGATGACTTTCCCCATGGAAACCCTATAGAACTGTTGTACAATTAAATCCTTTTGTGACTCCATAGCCCACTAGATTGATATTGTCTTTTGACCTATCCTATCAGCTGAAAAATTCTTCAACCTGCTCTCACCTTCACCCTTCTAGTGACCTTTTCTTTTTTTGATATCCATCTCAACCAATCAATCAAACAAACAAGTTCCTTTGAGCTTCATAACTAGCATAATATCATAATTAAGCATAAAGATATATCATTCAAAGACACTAATGGAGAGATCCCTCTTTGAATATAGGAAGGCTAGATCCTAGGATTCCAAAATGGTTCTGATGTGGCCCCTGCAACATTTATTCTTGCCACTCTCATAAATTACAGGGAGCCAACAGGTCCCATCTTATATAAGTGTATTGTTAAAATTGAAAAGTCAGCTTCCTTAACCACCAATTCTTTCTTCTACTGCATTGTATACTCCGAAGGAGCCATTCCTGTGGTCAAAAACTGAATGATATATGTGAAGTGGTAATCTTCCACTTTGATTTAAAATAACTGTGCATCTGAGAGATTATCTTCTATGATGGTTGGTTATTCCCTTATTTCCAGTCTTGACAGGTGGTCAGGTCCTAAATTTAGCCTCCCTAGTTTAATAATGATATCAAAGTCATACTCTTGGAATAACATCAACCGTATACAAATATTTCCTCCTAAGGCATGCTTATTAACCAAATAATTTAGTGCAGAATGATCTGTAAACATCTTAAAGTGTGACCCTAACAAATAATGTCTAAACTTTTGCAAATCATACACCATGGCCATTCCTTCCCTTTATGTAGTCATGTGTAATTATTTTCTACTTTAGACAACTTCCTACTTGAAAAATATATAGGATGATCAATCTCTCCTGAACAAGGTTGTGCCAACACGACACCCAAAGCTATGCAAGAGGCATCCACATGGAAATTAAATTCGTTGTTCCAGTCAGGGAATACTAGTATAGGTGCAACTACCATCTTTTATTTCAATATGTCAAGGCTCTTATGAAATTATTAATTCCACCTAAAAGTTACATCCTTCTTCAAAAATTTCTCCATAGGTGTAATTATCTTCCTATAATACCTAGTATGCCCAAATTTAGTATGAATTTGTCTTACTTTTTCAAGTGGAGGCAGATTCACAATGATAGAAATCTTAGTAGGGTCCACCATTCATCCTTGCTTGCGAAAAATATGTCCCAATAATATGCCAAAGGGTGCACAAAATATGCACTTCTTTAGGTTCAAAGAGATTTGATACTTCCTACATGTATAGAGAATAATCCTTAAACTCCCAACATGTTTGCTCAAAAATCCAAATATTTTCCAATCATCAAAGTATACCTCCAAAAACTTGTGTATGTACTCCTTAAAAGTTGCGATCACCAACCTAGAAAATATGGCAGGGAAATTATTCAGTCCAAAAGGCATGATTGTGTATTGATATGAGCCCCATTTTGTAGAAAATGTGGTCTTATGTTGATATTCGGGTGCAATCCTAATCTGATGATAACCTACGAATCCATCTGTAAATGATTAAATTTCATGTCCTCCTACGATGTCTCATACTTCATCTGTGAAAGGGATAGGGAAGGTATCATGTAAACATGCATCATTCAAATTCCTTAAACCAACATAAATCTTGATTTCTCCTTGAGTCTTCTTCTCTTGAACCACCATAGGACTTACCCATTTTGATTCTTATACAGGTTCAATAATTCCTACTGCTATCATTTTATGAAGTTCTACCTTCACTTTATCCTTATACTTCGGGTTCATTCCGTAAGGTCTTTGTTTTACTGGCTTCACATTAGGTTTCATAGGAATCTTCATGACTCCTAGATCTCTTATTATACCCTTCATCTATGAAAACTTGGTAAGAAACACTTCTTGATATTCATGAAGTAAATTTGTAACTTTAATTACTGTTTCTTCATCCCAGTAATATCCTATAGTTCCAAACTTTGGATCCTCCTCTGATCCTATCTTTAGCTGCTTAGTATTCATTGGCTTTGTTATGTATGGTATCTCTATCTTAGGTCCAATGACTTCAAGGTGTCCTTCTGACTCTGCTATATCGATGTTATGAGGATCTTCTTCTTCTCCATCTACAATAATTTTATAGCATTCCAATGCATGTTCTAGCTGCGCAGCCCAATCAGGTTGTTTCCATGTCAGTGAGGTGACATTCTCAAACATATTATTCTTGAATTCCAGAAGAGCCAAATCTATGTGTGGGAAATCATCCTGAATGTTGAATTTTAATATGAATACATCAACCATTTCTACCTAATTCTTGGTACCATGTTTAAGTTTTGTTTCTAGGTACCAGTTCTTAGGGATTGTCTCCAATGTATGTATGAATCCATGTACCCACTCTTGTTGTGGAATCTCCTTCCATGATGAAGTGCATAGCTAGATATGCTCCCTAGGACTAGTTTGACCATCATATTTTATCTACGTTTCTATTTCTATCTATCCAAACCTTATCAATGTTAGTCTTTGACATTCTTGCCAACTTCCTATATCCTTCTTGTGTGCATTCCAACTTCTAGTAGGGGTATATTTCAGGGCTACATCCAAGGATAACAACATTTGATTTTCTTGAACCCATTCCTCATAATAATTAAGAAAATTATTCACATCTCCTATGCCATCATAAGAAGGCAGGTCACATACCTCAGACATGATACAATGAACAGATTTGGTAATTATTAAATATCACCGTGTGGATACTTCATGCAGCCTGTTAGCGCTCAAATCTGCCTCAGGCTGAGAAAGGCAAAACTCGAGGCCAAATCAAACCAAGCTTAGCCTCGTAGCTAGCCCTACGAGGACAGGAGAGGGATCTCTCCGGGTCTATCTCGGCAAAAGGTCTTCAGAAGGGCTGAGATGACTAAATGAACAACTGATCTTAGGCTAGTAAATAGATATGAAAAGGGTTTTTAATAAATGTTTGGGTTTTCTGCGCTGTGTGAGGCAAAGACAGCAAGAGCAGAGATTAAATGAAAAACGCAGATTATCTCCTGAGGCAAGGTAAGCATGAAGTTTAACAATCAAATTGGAACTATATGGAGTGAAAGACCGATGCGAGGTTGACAAGGGCAATAATTGAATCCTTATCAAACAGAAGAAATTACACAAAACATGAAAGCTTCTCCAGGGCAGAGCAGCAAGCTGAATTCTGCCCTTCTCACTTAGAAACATTCAATATTTAAATGGTGATTAATGAACTATGAACATAACGATGACATATGAAACAAAAGGAAAAACATTTGCTAAATTTCAAGCCACAAGAATCTCAAGAAACAGAGCTGTATTTCTCCATTAAAATCTTTGTCAAACTGTACAATAAAAGCTTTGTTTTTCTCCTACACTAGCTCTCAGAATTCTCCCCTCTTCCGCTGATTAAAATAATAAATGGGACAAAAGAAACAGTTCTAAAGTCGCAGGCATCCTTGAGAAGATCGCAATACTTATGAACATTTTCGTTTAGATATAATCCGTAAGATTGCAGCATCAAACCTGTAGGCAACATGACCATGCTAAAAATCCACTGAGAAATGATAAAAACTTGTTTGCAAGCTGCTGGAGTCGATTTGAATCGAATCTGGGCGCAAGAAAACGTTTTTTAAACTCTGTCTCTGTGTGGGTAGCGCGCCTACCCAATGGGTAGCGCACCCCTGTGTGGGTAGCGCCCGTGTAAATTTGCACAGGCTGTAGCGTTCAAGTGGGTAGCGCGCCCCTGTGTGGGTAGCGCCCACTCGAGTGGGTAGCGCGCCCTCCAAACACCGGTCTTCAGTTTTGAAAAAAAGCTTTGGACCTTCTAACCTGCAATTCGACCCCATGGCCACTTTCTCCTCCATACATCATCACATTATATGAGGCCATGTGCATGCGCTCGCCCATGAGCCATATATATAAAAAGTAACTAGATAGAAGGGTCTTTACATTGCTCGATAAGAATAACAAAAGTGACATAGCAACTTTTTGTCTACTTTGAGAGTTTTCAAGTAGTTTTTTCCAATGTTGGTATGCTCATGATAGATTCCCTTTTTATAAAATGGGTCTATTTAATAATTAGAAATGGAAATATCAAATGGACTAGGTTTGGGCCTTTTCAAATATTAGGATTTTGAGTAGAAACTCTTTATCAACATTGTCCATAGTTATTGCAATTACACCATCTTTCACTTCGTCAATTAATTTTGGAACTAATAATATATCACTATCTCCATCACTTTTGCCATAAACCTGAAGATTTTTACTCCTATCATCCACCAGATCTTTGTTATCCGAAGAAGCTGCTGCCATTTGAAGAGCTGTAAATGTTATTGAAACGTTCTGAGAACAAGCTTTGCAAACATCTAAGTAGCAGTGAGTGAAAGCTGATTGGCATTTGGCCTACACATTGAACTGAAACTTTAACAGCTACCTGTCTGAATTTGACTTGGACAGAGGACTAGACAAGACGGAGTCTAACATTGGCTCCAATGGGGATGGCAGCTGCCGCTTCTTGGAGGTGCCAAGAACCGCAGAGCTTTGGGAGAGCAGACAGTGCCTCCATCCATTGGGCAATGGAGTCCATTATTTCAACAAACTGACAAAAGACTGATAACTCAGTTTATTAACTAGAAATTCGACTCACACTGACTTGATGCAAACTGAAATGACTGAATTAAAACAAAAACTTTCTGAAAAGGGCAGTAGTCCATCAAGCTTTAACATCATGATGGCAACCGCCCGCATATTGATGTGATATATACAATCATGTATAATGGGCCTTCCAATGCAACCAATCCAGCAGATGGCTACACCTCAAATTTCTGCTCTTACTCTCTTCAAGTAGGCAGAATGCTAAACCTGTAGGCAACTCAACACAATCATTGAAACCAAAGCTCATGACAATAAACCAGGCAACATTTATCCTTTCTAATGCTTGCAGAAGAATGCTGAAGGGATCTTGAAAATCCTGAAGCACTGGCTTATCTGGAGATCCAGCTGCAAAAATACTAGTATTCACCTCACTCTGATCTGAAAGGACAATTGATTTCTGAGGGATAGAAATGCACAGAGAGGTATCTGCCATCTGAGTGTTAGCTGTAGTTTCCTTGACCATGAGAAATTCTGACATATATCCCTCAACTTCATGATCTAGATCATTTTTAAACAAAAAACAATCTTCAGGATTATCAAACATGACAACCTTTTCATCTTTGTGAAGGAAAAATTATCTGTTTGCTGATCTACACAACTGATTACAAGACAATCATCTTTTTCAACAGAGGAAGAAATTTCACCAACACTTTCCTGACTATGTGTGCACTGCAAATCTGTTGTAGCTTCGGCTGAAACATGACCTTTCAAAAGTAGATCTATCTCATCTTCAGACAAAGGTGACAATGCTTTTTGTTTTCTTCTGCTTAAACAGTAATTATCTTCATATGACAGGGCATTCAAACTATCATTCATTACTGAGTTATTGAAAGGAAATTTATCACTTACTTGCACAAAGATCTCATTCTGTCTTTCATGAACTGACTGGATTGCTTCTTCATGAAGGCTGTGTTCTAATGATGGGCTGACAGTATGACTGAGAACATTTAGATCCATTACTGTGTCTTCTGCATTCCAGATGATTTCAACAGCAGAGTTCTCTTTGATGGGCTTCAGCACAAGATATGCTTGGTCATCATGATCTGAATCTGAATCTGAAGTAGCTGTCTAGACATTATCACAATCTGCAATTAGTACTGGACTTACTTGCATGCTGCTGTTTCCTGTGGGCAGATCTGAAATGACATTCTCCCTTTCATCATTTTCAGCCATGTGGCCCTCTTCAACCTGCTGATCTTGATTCTGCTGAAAAATTTCTTGAGCATCTTGATGGGTATCCTCCAAGTTCTCTTCATTCTGCTGAAATGGATTCTCGTACAGGGCCTCCATGATTTCATCATTCATGAAATTATCATCTTCATAATATTTCTCCAGGCTTTCAATAAAAGAATAAGCATGTTTGCAACAATCATGAACTAAATTTAATGATGGATAAGACACTTGATATATTTCAATGAACAGGGCATGAAAGTCCTTTAAACAGTAAATACAGGCCAGCGGCAAATTTTCATACCATGACTGAGCTTCACCTTCCAGAGTGGCCAGGAATATCTTCATCAAGCAATCTTCAGGAAATTCCACCTTCAACTTGCGAATATTCATGTGAAATCTAATCAGATGTAAAGCAGCATCCTTCTTACCATCATTGTTAAACGTAGGCAAATTCCTCGACCAATCCACCTTGGGCATCTTATTCGGAAAACCTGGAATGTGATCTCGGCTCAAGGGAGCATATCTTCTCGTGATCCGGTCCATCTTGAAAATCTCACAGCTACTGATCTCCCTGCAGTGAAGTCACCATGAAGGATTTGATTGTCTGGATTGTTTATGAAGTCGCCGTGAATATTTCAGCCTCAAGGGTGTCCGATCATGGTCCACCATCGCAATCGATCTCAACTTGACCTTACCTGGGGGAGGACATCCCCGTGATGGTCGCCACTATGTTAGCGCTCAAATCTGCCTCAGGCTGAGAAAGGCAAAACTCGAGGCCACATCAAACCAAGCTTAGCCTCGTAGCTAGCCCTACGAGGACAGGAGAGGGCTCTCTCCGGGTCTATCTCGGCAAAAGGTCTTCAGAAGGGCTGAGATGACCAAATGAACAACTGATCTTAGGCTAGTAAATAGATATGAAAATGGTTTTTAATAAATGTTTGGGTTTTCTGCGCTGTGTGAGGCAAAGACAGCAAGAGCAGAGATTAAATGAAAAACGCAGATTATCTCCTGAGGCAAGGTAAGCATGAAGTTTAACAATCAAATTGGAACTATATGGAGTGAAAGACCACTGCGAGGTTGACAAGGGCAATAATTGAATCCTTATCAAACAGAAGAAATTACACAAAACATGAAAGCTTCTCCAGGGCAGAGCAGCAAGCTGAATTCTTCCCTTCTCACTTAGAAACATTCAATATTTAAATGGTGATTAATGAACTGTGAACATAACGATGACATATAAAACAAAAGGAAAAACATTTGCTAAATTTCAAGCCACAAGAATCTCAAGAAACAGAGCTGTATTTCTCCATTAAAATCTCTGTCAAACTGTACAATAAAAGCTCTGTTTTTCTCCTACACTAGCTCTTAGAATTCTCCCCTCTTCCGCTGATTAAAATAATAAATGGGACAAAAGAAACAGTTCTAAAGTCGCAGGCATCCTTGAGAAGATCGCAATACTTATGAACATTTTCGTTTAGATATAATCCGTAAGATTGTAGCATCAAACCTGTAGGCAACATGACCATGCTAAAAATCCACTGAGCAATGATAAAAACTTGTTTGCAAGCTGCTGGAGTCGATTTGAATCGAATCTGGGCGCAAGAAAACGTTTTTTAAACTCTGTCTCTGTGTGGGTAGCGCGCCTACCCAATGGGTAGCGCGCCCCTGTGTGGGTAGCGCCCATGTAAATTTGTACAGGCTGTAGCGTTCAAGTGGGTAGCGCGCCCCTGTGTGGGTAGCGCCCGCTCGAGTGGGTAGCACGCCCTCCAAACACCGGTCTTCAGTTTTGAAAATAAGCTTTGGACCTTCTAACCTGCAATTCGACCCCATGGCCACTTTCTCCTCCACATCATCACATTATATGAGGCCATGGCATGCGTCGCCTCATGAGCGATATATATGTGCACCCAGATAGAAGGGTCTTTTACATCGTCGATAAGAATAACAAAAGTGGCTAGCAACTTTTGTCTACTTGAGAGTTTTCATGTAGTTTTTTCCAATGTTGGTATGCTCATGATAGATTCCCTTTTTATAAAATGGGTCTATTTAATGGTTAGAAATGGAAATATCAAATGGACTAGGTTTGGGCCTTTCAAATATTAGGATTTTGAGTAGAAACTCTTATCAACATTGTCCATAGTTATTGCAATTACACCATCTTTCACTTCACAATTCATTTTGGAACTAATACACATCATTTATCTCCATCACTTTTGCCATAAACCTGAAGATTTTTACTCCTATCATCCACCAGATTTTTGTTATCCGAAGAAGCTGCTATAAGAACCATTTGAGACTTTGTTTCTGTCTGATGAATTGTTCCTCCTGTTTGTGTTTTCGCAGGGATAGGAGCTGGAGAAGCTGCTGCCATTTGAAGAGTTGTAAATGTTATTGAAACGTTCTGAGAACAAGCTTTGCAAACATCTAAGTAGCAGTGAGTGAAAGCTGATTGGCATTTGGCCTACACATTGAACTGAAACTTTAACAGCTACCTGTCTGAATTTGACTTGGACAGAGGACTAGACAAGACGGAGTCTAACACAGCCTATTCTTCCAATTCTCCAACTCTTATTTTGAATCTGAGGTACAAGAACTATCATGGTCCCAACTCAAGTTTCCTTTTGCAATAGGGTTAACATAATATTGTTCCTTCGTTGTCATTTAATAAATGTTATATATGTATGATGCACACTATTCTTCTCTAACTAGTTCTATGTTTCTTGCTCCTTCTGATGGATCCAAATGAACAATCACTCTCATTTTTTTTCCTTCAAATATCTTGTCCCTTCTTTAGATTAATTATGTCCATATTGTCAAATTCCTAGTCAAGTCCAAGCAATGCAAGATAAGGGTTACTACCATCAACAATCTCTATTACTTCAAAACCATCACTAGTGTGCACTCCCTCAATATCCACTATGATACCTAGTAGTCTTCCCATAGGAAATATTTTTTGTTGATTTTCCAACCTTAACTGAATAGGTGACCATTGTAGCTTTGGCTTACCCATCAATTCCCATGTATGCTTTGTCAATACATTAACATTAGATCCCAAATCCATAATAACTTGGTCCATCTGATATTATCCTATATTTTCACTGAGCCTCATCTCTCTTCCATTTCTCTTATGTCTGTGCAAATTATTAACTGCGTGAATCTCACTTCACGGTGTTACTTTTGATGCACAAGAATCTATCAACTCCTGCAACCCTTCTACAACCTTTTGATCCCTTATAAATTTCATACAAGTCTGTAAAAAATACCTTAAAATACTTACTTGGCTTGTCACATCCTGGTCTTGTGTCAGAGATCGATCCTGCACAAAAGCTAATGATACGTCGCAATTAATTCTTTGATTGGGATTTTACTGTGCACTAGAGGTCAAAGCTCCAACATCCATAAAAATTTTCTTTTCTTCCATAAATACTCATTTTTATTTTTGAATAAAAAATAAGAACTTTATCTATAGTATTTCTAACCCACGCACCCAGATTTTCAAATTCCTTTTTTCCATCCTCCTTATCACTACCGATCACAACTCCACTTTTAGTGACAATAATAATTTGAGGTTCTTCAATCCTCTTTTCAGCATTCATCATTTGAATATTCTGTGTTGGTTTTTGGTTCCTTTTTTCTTGCATATTTTTCATAAGTACATGACATTCCTCAATTACATGGTCTAAATAATTACAATACTTACATGTCGTAGTGGGGTTTTGGAAATCTCTTGCAAAATGATCTGGTTGGCCGTAGTTATAGAAAATGATACGACCACGTCCTCGACCAACTCCGCCACCTCGACCTCTTCCTTGGTAACCTCATAGACCACCGCACTATCCATTATCCTCATTTCCATGCTCTTCTGCTTGCATTTTATAAGTTTCAGCATTGCGCTTGATCATTAGGTCATAACTTTGACAATTATTCTCATCATGTCCCACTAGTTTCAATAACTTGCAATATAGTTTCCTTGGACTCTGCACATATTTTTGTAACAAGTAGCAGTATTTTTATCGATTTTTTCCTCTAGGCCTACATATCTCGCACCATAGGCTAGATCTTGCATTCAAGGGATTAGGCTCTCCACTAACAATGTAATCCTTGAAGATAGGGCACTATTCTTTAGAATGGCACTTTGATATGCACTTCGTACACCACACTTATTCTCTAAATTCCATCCTTTTATTGATATCATGGATCTCCAAGGTCAAGTTCGCCAGCTGATTCTGAATTTTTTGCATACCTGAATTGGTATCTCCTATAGGAAAAGCTTCCAAATTCAATGCAATCTCCAGAGCTTCGGCTTGAATTCCTATCTTATGTTTCATCAATGACAATCTCATATGTGGTAGCAGTGCAACTATAAACCACTATTGATGTTTCTATGGAGCTATGTATATTCTCACCTAATCCAATAGCATCTTAAGCCTTTGATCTAACTCCAAAATAGACTCAGTAGGTTTCTATTTGATTTATTTCAACTCAGTGATGCACTGCGATTGAGACTTTGGCTTCCTAGATTATCCTACTAGTGTTGTTTTGATATTTGCAAACGTTTCATTCTGATTGGTTGAAAACTTCATATACCATGTCAATTCTCTATCATTCAATGTCATAACGAGTTGCACCATCTTTATATTCTCATCATTGATCTAATTCGCGGTCCATACAGCTTCGCATAAAAACCAAAATTATTATGGATCCTCTGTTACAGTTCCTTGGAACAGGTAGCTTAATATCATCAGCCATACCTCTTCTTGGGGGGGAGGGGGAGGGGAAGGGGGGTGGGGGTTAGAAGGGGTAGGGGGAGTAGTAAAACCACATATACTGTGGCTATTACTAGATTCTGGCTTCTGCGAACTTTCAGACTAGGAGGGGTAATACTACGAAGTTACCTAGGGATGGATTTATTCTCTTTCACTTCCAGGTTCACTCAAAAGAGGACTATAATCAGTCTCTAAAAAAGTATTTGGATCTTTTCCATGATTCCTCTTTCCGGTATCTACTCTATATCTCTTTCCACTTCGCGTTGTGCTGCTTTATTTCTCATCATTATTTTATCTTCTTCCAAACATAAGTAAACTAGAAATCTGATTGCATCCGTAAAACTCCCTTTTGACACAAAAGCATATTAATGCACAGTTTCAAATATTTTAAATACTTACCTCATGGTCCTTTCAAGAATAATCATTCTGATTCATTGTAGGGAAGAGTCGAGTCTACTATGAAATGAATAATGAATCCTCCCAAGATATTATCAACCCAGAAATCAACAACCCTTGAAATCCTATTGTTAGTGCTCTTGAGTTGATGTATCAGTCCAGGAGTCGATATCGTAGGTTCTTCGTTCTTAAAATAATAATTTATTTTATTCAACCATTATATCCACTCGTATATCTCAATAGGAAAGGAACCAAATAAAATTTCACATTTCTCTGTGAAAATATACTTCTGTAACCAAGCTTTGGATGTCAAACGAGGATTTTTGTTTTCTTGATCTGAAAATTTTCGCTCTTTCAGGACTATCCAATCTTGAATTTCCTTCTTCGACAGGCTCCATATCCACATATACCTCAAACATATCCTAGTCCAGAAAAAAGAACCATTTTTTGGCTTGATTTGGGCTGACCTAGGTTCGATCTTAATGTGCACTAACAAAACTCTTGATCACTGGCCCTTTCAGCAATGACCTATAAGAAAATCATAGTCTCACCCGAAGTGACTATGGGTGGATGTAGAACTATGTTTTTGCAGCCTTGAGGGATAAGAAGATGTTATATTTTCCTATTATCTTCTACTTACAACTTATAAATAACTTTGCAACATTCAATTAATCATAGAAACACATCATATAAGTCCATAAACCACTACTATGTTGAAATATCATGCAAGTGTAACAACTACTTCACGAAAAAATATATTAACATAATAGATACAGAAAACACATAAGAACATCATAATATAATCCCCAAAACTCATTCTTTACTATGATAATTCTTTGAATATATCCAATCTCAACCTGCGCACTAAGCTGCAGGTGGTCTGCGCACTAAGTTGCAAACTCTTCCCAAGTCTATGTGCACTCAGTTACAGAGCCTTCTCCTCGCTCCAAAATACAGATTACAATATTCTCATTGATCTAAGCATTCATGATATCTAAACATATTATTTCAATTCTTTATATACTATTACATCACAAGGATACATTATAAAATACCATGGTCCAAATACTATGGATTCCCTAAAACAATCAACTATAGCCCAAAACCCATTACAAAATAGTGCGCTTTACAAAAACTAGGGACTCCAACCTGCCCCAAAGTGCTTGTGGAATATCATGGTATATTTATAATTCTTCGCTATGCGGTCCACTTTGCACTCCACTCCTCAAAATGTGGAGTTCTTAGCCAAAATCGAGGCCAAGTTGGATTTCGCCCAACACACTAGTAGAGTTTTCATATAATAATGGGTATCAGGAGTCCTTAAATATGTTTCCATTTGAGTTTCTTTATGGACGAAATTGTAATACTCCTATCAGCTGGAGTGATCTAATGAGAAGGGTGTTGATTGGACTTGATATGTTGGAAAATATGGAGCAAGAGATGTAGTTTATTTAAATGAATTTAAAAGAATCAAAGGACAAGAAAAAGAGTTGTGTATATCATCACAAGGTATTTAAGGAATTTTAGGTTGGGGAGCACGTGTACTTGTGCATCAAGCCCAAGAGTAGCTCCATGATGATTAGATCATGTGCCAAGTTGGCACCTTGGTATTGTGGGCCTTTCGATATCCTTGAGATGATTGGACTAGTGGCCTACAGAATTTCACTACCTCTGACAATGAAATCCCATGATATTTTCCATGTTTCATTACTGAAGAAGTATGTCTAGGATGTTGATGATGTGATGGACTGGTCTATATTGCAGGTGTTGGATCCAAAGGGACAATTCCATTCAAATCCTCAGTGCATATTGCAACAGAAACAACGCATGCTCTGAAACCGAGAAATCGAGAAATTTAAAGTGCAGTGGAAGTACTTTTGGCCTAATGAAGCTGCATGGGAGATGGTAGATCAGATGTGGCTATGTATCCTTCATTATTTTTTGGGTCAAGTGAATGAGTTTTGGCATATGTATGTATATATGTATATGGTTTTATATATCATAATGAGCTACGTTATAAAGATCCAATAATCAATATGATTTTCATATTTGTCATATTTGTCATGTTTATCATGGTTTCCAGTAGTTGTTCATTGTAAATATTTAATCAGGCTATGGTATAAATCTCCATGGGCAGTATGTTTTGGTTTTTAGTGATTTTGTTGGTCATAGGTGTCATATAACACCAAGGACGATGTTCCCCTAAGGAGGAGGTGTTTGTAACATCCCCATGTTAAAATTTCATGTAATAAAGGATAATAAAGGAAAAAATAATGAGACCAAGGTCATGGGAAACATATTCCAAGTCGAACGTTAGGAAAACACTGTAGTGGACATAAATTTCAATGTTTTTATGGCTAAGGAAATTGGAAAAGGAACTGTAAAAGGAAAAGAAGTATTTATTGGTATTTTAATTATTAAAATAAAGGAAAATAGGAGAAAAGGAAGGTCAAGAGACAAAGATTTTCATGAGAGGAAAATTAGAGGAAAAATGAAGGAAAATGAAGAAAATGGACACATCAATAATAAAAAGGCTTCTAAGGATCACTTCACAACTTTTTGTCAATTTTTTTTTGGAATTAGTGATAAGACAGAGAGAGCACCAAGAGGAGAAAAAAAGAAATCAAGAAAAGGAAGGAAAATTATAAGCAAGGAAAGTAAGGAGAAGGTTGGATCAACTTAGCTAGTAGGAGCATTTTGCAGGTAAAAAATTGCATGTGTGATTTCCTAGCTGAGGTGTGAATTCATGGTACACAATTTTTTTATTTGGTTCATTAGTTTTCATTAGCATGGGTTTTGCTTGGTTTAATAGTGATTTCAACCTTTCCTCTCCATTTTCTAGATAGTCATGATGTGATGGGATTCATTTCTTGGTTGAGATTTGGATTGCTAAAATATTTTGGAACCAAGTGAGGTGGTCTCAGGAAAATTCCCAAGGTTTGGGGGTGGAGATGGTTTTCTCCGAGGATCCCTTGATAGGTGGGTGGAGACAGGAAAATTCATCAAGGTCTGGTGAAGGAATTTTTAGGCATCAATGCTTTCTTTGGTTTTTTGATCTTTTAACTGGTTTTTGCAAGGTCGCAGGAGTTTGAGGGTGGAGGTGGCTTAACCTCTGTAGTCCCTTGGTTTTTTATGTCTTTATTGATCCCATAAGGTCCCACATTCATGCTTGGAATATGGCATAAGGGTGATTGTCTAAAATAAATATTTTGTTCATCTCAATCTATGGTCGGGTGTTACATGGAAGTCGTTGACTTGGTTAGATTTTGAATAAGTTAATAAGAGATATTTTTTATTGTACTCTATGAGAATTTATACTTGTTATTGCATGGCTTTGATAGTTGTTCTTTCAGGGTTAATATTTTTATTATATGTTGTTTATAAGCATGGTTCTATAACATGTTCTAGCTATGGCTCTTTTTATGCTTTGATTAGTAGATGAATGGTTGATGAATGCATGGGCTAACAAGTGTTGTTCTAGCTACTTAAGAGGGAATTAGACCTTCTTTGTGATTCACAACTAAAGAATGGATATTTAGATTCATATATGCTTTCCTGACCTATAGCTTACATGTATACCATGTGTTTGATGAAATTCCTAGTATGTTCTAATCTGTCTAGGTTAAGTTTCTGACTCAAGTTTGTATGTTTATCCTTTTCGTTATGTCATTTATCATTTTGAGAAGTTACAGGAAGTTATGGCCAGTGGTCTAGACCCTAGCCTGGAAAGGTGGCTCAGATCTCAGGACAACACCCTTTGAACTGTTGAAATATGTAACTAGGTTTGGTTTTCATAATGACATATGTAATCGTGTTTTTAAGTATTTAATGAAAAGAGAAAAATAAATTTATTATTTTTGTTCTTAAGGCATGTATTTCATGTTCAGGGGAAATGTATTTTTAGGTCAAGCACCCATTGAGTGCTTCTATGTTTTTCATAAAGTCCATTAGGTCATTATCATGTATTGAAGAACCATTTGGGCATGCTACATATTGTAAAGAAAATTTATTTGAGTAAAAAATAGAGTCAAAATACCCTCCAAGACCTCGTCATGGGACAAATATCAAGTCGGCCTACATGAAGATACAAGTCAGCCTAAAGATAGCATTTTGTACCCCTCAAAAGATGCTGAAGTTGCATCAAGATCAAAGTTGTTGAACCTACTAAGTTGAAGTTTTAGAAATTTTTGTTCGGATTGAAGTTATTGGAAAATTTTCTTGAACTTGTTCAATAATGAAATTTTACTTGGTCTTGGAGGGTCTTAGTCAAGGGTCATAGGTCTTGGAATTTTTCAATTGAAGGTCTATAAGAAGAGAAGAATTTTGGTGGGTTTTTTGGTGGGTTTTTGGTCCTAGCTTATCGCCTACATATTGTGTCCTATTTTATCATTGTTATTTATGATTTGGTAGTTGTTTTATTATAGATAACACTAATAATAATAAAGGAAAGAATAAGTTAATCAAGGAAAGTAAAAAAGCATCATAAGTAGTTATCAAAGTAAGAGAAATGACCTACACTTTTTTCCCCTAGATTTCTCAACATGGTATCAAAGCTAAGGTGGCTACATCAAGGAAGGGCGACACAAAGAATAATACTCAAGGCATGAAGTATACAGAGATAATATTTATCAATCATCAAGAAGGACCATTCATATCAAGGATCATCACATCTCAAATATAGAAGTCCTCAAAATCCAAGCTGATCCAAAGAAGGATTATACGCTTGAAGCGTTCTTGGGAATCTCACACATTCTACAATCACTATCACAAGGAAGGAAGAACGAATCACTTTTTGGTCTATTTTCTAGGCTATATTCTCCATGTTTATGAATTATTAAGACATCCTTCTACAACAACAAGTATCAAATTTCAACCACCATCAAGGGTAAATTTTTGTGCCAAGAAAGGTCTTATTTGAAAACCAAAATAACAGGAAAAAGAAATAATGTAAAGCGAAGTATAAAGGAGTAAAATTTTTCCATGTTCTAGTCACTTATATGACCTAGGATTACTATAGAAAAATATAAATTTTAGAAAAACTAAAGCAAACCAAAATTCTGAAGAAGGGCTGAAATTTGAGGTTGTGAAATAAGTTTTACTAGCATTGACTTGAAGTAGGAGAAGCAGGAAAAAGTGTTGATGTGAGGATCACTTTTGAAGGAATAAATATTCACCAAAAAGAAACCTTCTATTATCCACATCATCATCAAAATCAAGAAATCATCAATTTTAATATTTCATCATCTTGTAGTATCTTCACTTGACAAGTAAGTATATTTATATCTATATCTGAATCTGTCAAAATGACTTCATTTTGCAAGGAGAGAAAAAATGGGTTGGGTCGTCAAACTTTCTTGCATGGTAGAAGAGGATAGATTTGATCCTCATATAAAATTAATTCATTGATCATGTTAAGTCTTTAATTTTCAAAGCTTCAAAGGAATAAGGAATCACCTCATACTTTATGAGGGTGTCAGAAATGTGATGCTAACTGCAAGAGTTGGTGAAATAATTTCTGAGAAGGAATTAACCATTGTGACGCTCAATATGCTACCAAAGTAATGTGGCAAATTAATATCAATCATTTATGGAAAGAAGGAAACCAACTAATTTAGTGAACTCTGGTCATTTTGTAAAATTGAAGAAACCAGGTTAAAATAAAAAGGTGATGTGGGATCAGGTGAATAAAATCAAGCATTTGTTGCCATGTCTAAAAGAAGACGAAAGTTTGGGAAGTTTGTTCTTCATAAAAATAAGAAGGGTAAGTCGAAGATCCAATTTAATGGTTGTTAGGGATATGGGAATCACAAGAGAGATTTTTTAAAATTCAAGAAGGAAAAAAAGAGGAAATAAAGAAATGGAGGTCATATCTCCAAAGAAGTGGAAGAACCTGATGAGAAGAAATTGAAAGGGGTATATATTCATTATTAGGGTTCCTCCAATGCATAGCAAGAGAATTAGGAGGTGAAAATACCTCTACCATGGCAATCAAGATGAGAATAATTATGAATAGATGCATCTTAGTATAATATGGAATAATATTAGGAGCATAGTGTTAAAACAAGAGCTCTTAGAAAAGCTTGAAAGAATAGATGATGTAGGAGGCTACAGGATTGTAGTAGTCATCATATAAAGGAAGTAGCTCTTGGTAATCTCATTGAAATCATAATTAATACTTATGTGAAAATAAAAGTCATCTATCATAGAAAGAACACATCATGTATCATCATCAATAGGAAGGAGAATTTGCAGGATGAGTATAACCAAGATCCTTCATTGGAATCTTCATTGGAAGGTTCACCTCTCTTGGAAGAAGCAATTGTCTCATTGAGAATTCCATCTTGTATGGGATATATGGGATGATGGTATGATGACAAAGGAGTACAGCAGATCAATATGGTTGAAGTAATTTCAATCAAAGAATTTGTTTAAGGAAGTATAAATGACCAAAAATAATAAATGAGGTATGTATGCATGTATTTTTATTCATTTCATCATATAGTTGCAAATAGCATGGATGAATTCTCTACCTCATGAGAATGATCGAAGAAAATGGGTCTCTTTCATTGAAAATATGCACGAAGGTATGGTTCACATATTAACAAGATGAAATAAACATAATATGTCCTCATATGGAATATGAGGTGGAGTTGTATCCACTAAAACCCCCTCCAAAATATTTCCTATACCAAATTCTGGAACCTTCCTTGGTATTTTTTGTGGTTGTCACTAACCTTGTAGTTCATTTCATTATTTTTCTTAAATGTTGTGATCCCTTTCAGAAGATAGGAAAAGCATTTCCTTTGGGCATGTTGGTTAATGTAATGAATTTATAGGCTTTTTCCAGTTATTTCAAGAGGTCATATTTGTGTAAATGAGTTTTTTTAACCATGTAGGTATCCGTCGAACTCATTTCCAAAGTTCCGAGCACCGTCTAACAAGTGTCGTCACAGTTGTTGTAAAGTGTATATTTGGTGTTGCGCTTGTTGTAACTGGTCATAAGTTGTCATATGGATGATAATTTTCATCTATATGTCTCAGATTACCTATGTTTTTTGAGTCATAAAATATTCTAAGGGTGTGATCAAAGTCTAAGTCCATTAATGTTCACATCAATGTCATCGGTCCCACACTTAGTCATTTTTTCGAAAACTTCTGGACCAAGCAACTTAGCCTCTCTAGAACTTCCCTAATCTCTGCACTACATATTCTTAGTCCTCTAGTTGCGACCTTAGATCTTGAAACTAAGAAGTGCACAATAATAACCTCCTAAGACTGCATCATTGTAATGTTCCAAAATTTTAGCCTCCAAGCTAAATGGAACATTAGAGTTAGCAGCAGCTCTAGTTAGTGAATAAATGTGAAGAAAAGCCCATAAGTCTCCTAAGGAGGAATAAAATAATCCAAATGTGAAAGGGGAAACTCTTTCAAGCCTAATAAAACACCTCCATGTGTGAACAAGGTTAAAATCAAGCTGCTTTGACCAAGTCAACAACACAGTTTTAGTGGAGGAGGAATCCAAGGAGGAATAACGTAATTTTGGAGGGAGATGCATCTTTGGATGGAGATGACATGATTGAGTAGGGCCAAGGGCAAGAAAAATCATGTCTTATATAAGTAAGAGGATGGCAGCATTATTCTTCATGTCTTAGATTATTATTCTTGCCTGCCAAGACTTGTTGTTGCTTTGCTGCTTAGCAGAGTTGTAGTGTTGTTTAGCACTGGGTGTTCTCAAGCGGGAATCCCACCTCTTTCCTTTGAGGTTCCTCTTTGGGAGAGTTTTAATTCATCATTACAAATCAGGTTTTTATTCCAAGCTTCATCCATCTTCATTGGCGTGGTTTTTTCCAGAGATTGTGCAGTGTTGATGGGTGCAACAATGGAAGGGATTGGAATCCTGGTTCCTGAGCTACTTTCTCATTGGAGGAAGGTTTCCTTCACTTGAGGGACCTGTTTGGAGAGCTCCAGGGATTATTTCAGATCTATGGTATCATACCACACATTTCCCATACATTCCCAGTGTTTTTTATGCTAGGGAATGCGTTATTTTGGAGGCAGTGTTCATTGCATGGTTTGGTGGCTCCGTTGCTAAGTTTCCTTGTGATTGAGAGGTTCATCCTTTCATGGGAGGAAGCCCTTGAGGGATATACAGAATATAAGAAATATTTCAGCCTTCTACTCTCATTTACTTCATTGTTTCAGTGGTTATTCAGTAAATTACTGAATTGCCCATTGTATATGTAGAGTGTTTAACAATAAACCCTTGCCGGTTTCTTTTGTATTCTGTATAAGGAGATTATATCTTTTTTCTTCAGAATTAGTTATCAATAAATGAGAATATATATTGTTCTCATATGATTTTATGTGTAAAACCTCTCTTATACTGCGCATTCCCTTGAGCAGCAACTCCGACATATGGCAGTCTTGGGGCTTTAGCACTTTTTGGCAATCCTAGGTGTGGGAGATCTGTTTAACCCACCTAGTTTTCTTTGTTTCAGCTCTAATATTGGATTTAGATTGTATATTTGTTATTTTATCAGATCCAAGGGTCCATTTCAATTTTTATTTTCAAATGTTGTTGGAAATGCGTTTTTTGATGCATGATTCGTGAGCTGTTCCGATTGTGGAATATTACAGTGGTATCATATCATGATCTCTAGCTTAGCCTATGAGATCCAGCTATAAGAGGAAGGAGAGATGGAAAGAAGCCAGAAAGATTCAGTATGTGAAAGGAGAAAGGAATACAAGCTCACAAATATTCTTCGAAAATCTATGCAGAGATTTCAAGGAGAGCTAAAGAAAATGAGATTGGAGATGGGATCTCCAAAGGAGGTTGAATCTAGAGCTGAATCTAGATTTTCACATGGTGAGAATGAGCATGTAGCTACACACCATGATGCACAACACAGTCAAGTGCCTAGATCTATCTTGAGATGGATAGGAGGAGAAAGAGAGCCTAAGAGGAGAACTCTTAGTGATTTGTTGCAAGAGTATGAATCTCAAACTGAGAGGTTTAGAGATCATACTGATTTCCTAGAGTTTTGAAAGATCCATTTGGAGAAGAGAAAGCAACAAGATGCAGGTAGATTTATTCTATTTACTTTTTCCGGATCACCTACATGTTCAGCTGGAGCCTGGGTAAATGAGCTAGATTCCTATTTGCAGCTGCACCATATTTCTGAGGGTGAAGCCATCAGAGTTGCAGCACTACATTTCAGAGGTAAGGCTCATGCATGGTGGATTTTTTAATCTTGTTCTTTAAATAATGCAAACACTTCATCTTATGCAAGATTCATAGAAACATTGATGGGGAGGTTTGGTGAAAAAATTCCTAAGGCACATGAGCAAGGAGAACTTGAGAAAACAAAACCCTTGCATGTGATGGAGGAAACCCCATTTCAGAGAACCATGGGAGGAGCTGACATATTTCATTACACATTGCCGGAAGCAAGACCTCCAGTTCATATTCTTGAACAAGAGGGCATGGGGATCTCCTTTTCACAGGAGGATCCAACTGTTGAGATGTTTCCCATGGACATTGAGAGAGATGAGGGCAACAACGTTGTCACATATAGAGAAAATCTAGTGCCTCATGCAGAGGGAAGAGGAGCACATGCTCCAATAGGAGGGATTCTTTTATCCTTACAAGAAGTTCCCCAGGATCTCATGCATGGGGGTCCAAGCACAACCAGTGAGCAACATGATTGTGCAGCGTTGCAGCTGGAAGGAGGAGGTAGGGAGGAAGAGCAGCATCACTTGATGAGAGGAACACACCCTTCTCTATTTCATAGAGCCAATGCAAGGAAGAGGTAGACTGATTTGTGTTGTAAAAGCAGGGGCAAGATTGCCCAACCATCTGTGCAGTCTACTCTTGACATTGATGTCTCACTACAGGGAGGCATTCCACCTGGGAGGCCACCTGATCTACAGTTGATGAGAGATATCTTGTATTTGGGTTCACCACTCTTGGATTTTGGAGAGGTGAAGAGTTTGGAGGAATACTTTGGCATGGGGGATTTCAAAGTAGCAGACAACAACATGAGGAGAGCTTCACATGCCAGATCACCAATGCTGTCTTTGAGGAGGATTGATCCTTATTGTAGGTCTCAGCTTTTGGTAGAGTACTCCAAGGATCTTGGTGTATGCATGATTCTTGATGACCTAGATGGAGATGACAGATACATGGTGGATGATGTGGTCATCTATTCCTATGGTAGGATCTTCTTGACTAGATCTTCTAGCCTTAAGGAGAAGCTGTTACATGCAGCACATGAGGACTTCTCTTCTATGCACTTTGATGCATATTTCCAATTGATGGAGGAGTTCACTTGGGATGGTATTCAACATGACATATTTCAGCATATGGAGAGATGCATAGCCTAGATGGTAATAGAGAGGATGTCACAACCACCTTCCTACTCATTAGGAGTAAGGGAGAATTTCCAGTTGAGCCATTTCAGCTCAAGACCTCAAGTACATGATGGAGGAGGTATAATTTCACATTTTGTATTGTACTTTTTTTCCTTGTTTTAGTAGCATGATGTAACAAGAAGAATTATCTCTTATTGCATATTGTATGATGAAGTTCTTGCAGCTACTTGTAGCATTGATTATGGCTATATTCTTGATGGTTTGTGGGGGAAGCCACATGTTTCTTGGTTTGCACCATTGACACCATATTGTAACTTCATGTTTTCATCTTATGAGATGATTGTGGAAACAAAAAATTGGCTGGAAAAGAACTTGTTATTTCTTATTTTGATGCAGGCCAAGGATGAACTGCGCTGATTCCATGAGAGGAACTATGATTCACTCTTCGGTTGTCATTTGGAAACTTGCTCTTATTTTACCTTGCTTCCATATACTGCTGACATGTTTATGATCATGAGGAGATTTTTTTGGAGAGTGGGTTTGAGATGGAATATGCCCATTGGGAGCATGATTCTCCCCACTTTGTATGTTGTACATTTCAGGAGGAACCATGGGAAAACCATGATTTCCATATCACACTTTTTCTCTTCTTGTGGGAGGAACCACTTGGAGAACTTGAGGAGGCACTTCATGGCTGATTTTTTTGTTGGGAAATCATACAAGTTTACCATCATGATCTTACTCTATGGCTTGTATGAGGGAGAGATGAGGCAGTAGAAAAGGTTGTTGTTGTTGTGGTTGCACTTGGGAGAGTATGGGCAGAAATTTTTCCATACTTTTCTTGATATTTCTGGAAAGGAGGAAGGCACATTCATGGTGCAAGGAGGCTACTCTTTAGCATTGGATGATTATGAGAGGCTTACATATCGGAAGAAGATCTTCTCACATAGCAGAATGATGGTGGATGGTGTTAGCCACCTATAAATTTTGTCATATCAAATGGTGGCTAAATCATTTTTGGAAGCCTTCAAGAAACAATTTTATTGCCAAATTGTTAGTTCTTGAAGTCTTGTGAAGATGACTTATCTTTGAGTTAATCTTCACTGTTGTTTCCCTCTCAATTCCAAAAATATGTTGTTTTCCTGAAGAAAAGACTGCTGCAAAAAACTCCATTTTTTCCCTCATTTTACCTCTCCTTTCACTCATAATTAACCTCCTTTTTATTCCCTTTTCCCCATTAAAATCCTCCTTTTTTCCTCATTTTTCTCCATTTCCTTTCATAAAATCCCCTTTGATAAGGTTTAAAACTCTTATTTTACCTTATCGGAAGCTTTCAAATCCTTTAAAAATCCTTAAAAAATCATAAAAATGAGCCTTTTTTGTGCTAAGGTTTTAGCTCCCTTTGGCTAAGCCCTAAACCACTTCCCCACCATGCGACCTGGTGCTATAACCAAACGTTAAGGCCCTAGGCACTTATCGCAATCGAGCGTTCATGTGAAGCGCATGTCTTTTGTTACAAAAATCCCCCGATGCAATTGGCTCCTCGTCTTTCTAACCCCTAATCCATTGCTTCCTTTGTAAAACCAAGAGCCCCACAATTGGGCACTAAACACCATAAATAAACCCTTCCCGAAACAAATTTCCCTTTTTATTTTATAAAAATCCGATTTTCTTATGTTTCAAAGAGTCCCGACGATTCATTGGTTGAAACGAATCCCAACCATTGATTTAAACCAATAAAACGATAATCGGGATCTCGCATCGGAGATTTCATTGGATGCATTTGAATATTTTATTGCCCCCTCATGATTGGCAATCTTCCGATGGATTTCCAACCGTCGATCTTGTTAGCCACCTATAATATTTTGTTATACCAAAAGGTGGCTAAGACCTTTTGAGCCTCCAAGGAACAAATTTTATCACAAAAAATTGTTGGCTCTTGAAGACTCCTTGAAGGCCTCATGCCTCTGTCCGAAATCTTCATTTAATATTCCCATTTCATGCTATGAAATTCTGCTAATTTCATAAGAAGCGACTGTTGAAGAACCATCATTTTCCCCCTTCTCCCACTCAAAACTAACCTTCATCTGCTCCCCTTTTTCTCCATAAAATCCCCTTTTTTTTCATGATTTCTTTTCTTCCCCTCATGAAAAACACTCTTATTAAGGTTGAAGAATCATTCTTTAGCTTTACCGAAACCCCTCAAAAATAACCCATAGGACTTTATAATAAAGACTTTATGTTATAAAGCCCTACCCTTCTAACCACTTCCCCTTTTTCATACCCCACCATACGTTATTATATAAACCTGATTATAAAGTTCATATCATATAATATATGGCCCACCGCTTATCGAAAATTGCAATGTCGCATTATCACATTTTCCATGGGTTGGTCAATCGACCCATCGCTAAAACTTGCGATGCGATCAATCCGCCCGATCGCATATCGCGAAATCGCATTTTTGTTTCGTTTGATTTAATTGATCCATCGCAAAAATTTGCGATGCGATCAACACGTCGCATAATCCACCCATTGCAAAGTCCCTCGCCATCGCACTTTCCACAATCGCGATCGACCTCGCTGGGCCCACCGTACGATACCCCCTCCATTCATATAAAAATGCCTTTTCCCTTTATAAGTCGAAAAATTTCATATTTCATTGGTTATAAAGGTTTTTTCCCATTAAATCCCTTCATCGCGCAAATCGCAAAATCGCATTTTTATGTGAAACCCCTGATCACTCATCGCAAATATTTGCAATGCAATTTTGCAATCTCTTTAACCACCTCTGAATAAAATCTCCACCGTTGGATGCAGCCATCCAACGACCACGATCTTTCCTGCCTTCTGAAGCAGTCTAAACCTAAAAACATAGGATTTCTTAATTGTTTTCGTGTTTTGCAGGTGTTTTAATGGTTTTCCATTGTATAAAGAAGGAAAGCCGAGGGTTAGGAAAGACGTTTCCTGTGCCTTCAAGCTATTAAAAGGAACCATTCACATGTTTTAATTCAATGATTGATCAATGTTTCATGAGCGTTGATAACACGTAAAATGGCATGTGCGGCCCTGCACATCGACAAGACACTGTTTTATTCAAAAACAGTTAAAGAGTATAAGTTTGAAAACAGAGCACAGCAGAATGAAGATTGAATACATTTTTACGAGGATTACGGCTAAGATGGTTATCAAAAGCCTAATCCCCAACTCAAAACACATTTTAAATAAAACCTAAAGTGTTTTATCAGACAGAAGCCTCCACCACCACATCTGAGGAAAATTGATTCCTCAGCTACCACAGAGCCACCTGTTGCCTCAAACCTTTCAAAACAGAGGCCGAAGTTATTGAAGAAAATCAGATATTTGCCTCCAGCATAGCCAAGGAGTTACTTCTGCAAGGAAATCAATTCAGAAATATCTGCAGAGTTACTCCACACATTACATAGAGCCTCAAAGTCAAATAAGACTCCCATCGAGTTTTAAATTCATAAATTGTAAACATTAATACAGTGGTCCACCTGTTCACTTCTCCATCGAGCCCCTCAAAGGGCCAACAAGTCTTGAATCTGTATTTATTATCTTAAGAGATATTTTTGTTAGATTTCACCTCCTCATTCTTCTATAAATACCTCAGTAGAAGATGAGAAATTGTTGGTTGTTGGTTGTTGTTTGATCACAAGTTGTAACATTGAAACTCTCTGAAATTAATATACAAGTCTGTTGAAGTTGAAAACAAATTGAAGTCTTAGATATCTTGATGATGTTGTTGCATGCCCGTTCCTGAGAAGGCTCTATCATTGGATTCATGAGCTTGGTTGTTGGTGAAGTATTCTAATTTTTTAATTGTTTCTCTTGTTTTCATTATGTTTCGTAATTTATTACTAAAGTAGGATGAAAGTTTTAGGCTAAGAAATGACTCCTGGAAGCACCTTAGACCTGTTCACCCTTCATTGTTTTATGTTTTCTTCTGCTGAAGTATTTTAGAGGCTTTAAACCTTCTCTTTAGTCTTCATGCTCGTTTATTTCCTTAATAGCTCAAATAGTTGGTTTCAAAGATGATTTATGGTTCTCCTCTTGTCTCCGTTATCACTTGAAAGCTGTTATTGAAGTCTCCCTTTGAAGTACCATTGTCTTAAGTTAATCAAAGAGGTCGGTTTTGATCTTGCCCTTTGCCACTGCTTGAACAGTTGTTTGAAGGTCTTTATAGTTGTAAGCATAGATGTTATTTAGGTGTTCCCTCTTCTATGGATGCAATTATCAGTGAATCTTTTATGTTTTCTAAAGTCCTTTAGAATAAGATCTTTGAGGAAATAGGGTGTTCCCTGAATCTTAGATTTCATTTTAAAAGTTGTCTTGAAGACATTATTTGCTCCATTACTTCACAGTTAATGCTTTGTGAATTCATGTTAGCCCTATCTATCAAATACTTCATTATTAAGTTATGTTTTTAAGTTCCCTTTGTTGAGAATTAAACTTCTCTTTTCCAAATAATAATGTCCATCTCATTCTAACAATGCTCCTCGCGCCAAGTTAGATTTATCTTTGATATCCCATATCCTCAAGGTTTGTCACACCTTTATTTGACCATCATCCAATGAACCTGTGAGTATATTTCCTCCTTCTCGTTTCATCTTTCCTAGACCTTTCATATTCTGCTGTATCAACTCAACCCAACCAAACAAACATCAGCACTTAATAACTAGTCTAAAATCCATAATCAAAGCAAACAAGATAAACCTTTGCAAACAAATATTTGAGAGATCCCTCTCTGAGAACAGGAGGACTAGATCCTGGAACTCTAAAGATTGGTTCTGATGTTGCCTTGTCTTTTGATTTGCCAAACTGTCAAAACATGGGAGCCCAACATAATGGCGATCACGGTGGGACACTACTGAGAATTAGAGGTTTCAAAACCTTTCTTAAAACCTTTAGGTCCAGTATAACATAAGTAACTTTCTTCAAGCACTGCCTAACATAATGGCAATCATGATAGGACTTGATTGAATCAGTGACAAACTAAGTAACCCTTAGGATTCATTTTAATCCTTATCAAACCTTGAAGGAACCAGTTACCAAGCCATAAGAGAAACTCTGTTTGTTTGAACACCTTAGCTAAGTGCAAAATCAGACTTGGAACACTTTCTTAACCTATAAAACCAAAATAAACTCAGAAAAACCAAAAAATATTTCAAGTTTGGCTTCATAATAAACATGGTAGTGGACCATAGAACTCGTTTACCTCCTCACGAGCTAAAAACTTCCACTTTGTAGTGAAACACTCATTCCCACATATCACTTACCTTTGATGTGTTTTACTTTGTACTCTTAGACAGAGTCTGGAAAGGGCCAGATAGCCTCCGGATCTCATCCTTTTTTAGAGGTGATATATCTGGTGAATTCCCTCCCAGTCAATCTCTGGTTAGAGTTTGTTGTGTTTCAGGATATCCTTGAAAAAAGATGTTTCACAAGCACTATGGTGGACAGTGTACCTCTTTGAAAACACTCTAAATTTTCCACCTGGCGACTCCACAATCCTGAGCAGACCTTAAGACTCCACTGGGAAGAACCCTTACCATTATAAAATTTTCCAAATCCAGTTAGAGGACTGTAGGATCAAAATTTGTGTAAACAGATCAGTTAACCTCTCAAAGATTTTCATACTTGGTTGAACTTTTCTTGTTATTTTGGGTCTAAAAACACACCATAGTGGCTTCTAGAAGTATCTACACTAGAGCCCATCCTGACCCCAACCCACCTGAGATAGTTGATGACCCAGAAATTATCCTTTGGAAGTCTCCTAAGATTAAATTATCAATTGTTTTCAGATCACCCCCAAGAGCTAAATCAGTTCCTGAAAAACTCTCATCTCTACAACACTCACAAGCTGACTTAGTTAATCCATTTAGGACTAGGTCATTTAGTGAGTTAGAACAACTAGATTCTGAGTCTTCACTATCATCTCCTGAAATAAGTGAACATCTTGGTAGCAGAGAAACAACGCCTCCTGATTTACATTTTCTTCTTAACTTAGGTGTCTCTCATCCAAGATCAGCTTAGCAATCTACTCCTGTTCCATCCGCTTCTGTTCATCCTTCATCTACTGTTCAAACCACCACACCTCAGCCCACTTTCCATTTTGTCAATCCACCTATGAATCCACCTCCACCTCTTGCCATGGCCGCATGGTATGCTCCCTTAGCCCTTACTGTACCACTAGTCAATCTTCCACAGGACTATCAATCCAAAATTCCATTATATGATGCTAATAATGCTACAACTGCATCACAACATGTGGATAAGATGAATGACTATTTTGACCGAAATGAAATTGATGATGATTTTGTCAAACTTAGATTATTTGCTCAGAGCTTAGGGGGAGAAGTAAGAAAATGTTTTAAAGGTTTAGCACCCCGTAGTATTAATGATCTCCAAGCCTTCCATCAAACATTCCTAAACAAATGGGAAGTAAAGAAGAATCCTCTCCAAGTCCTTGCTAATTACAACAATCTCTGTAGGAATCCTGGGGAAAGTGTGCAAGAATATTGTACTAGATTTAACAGTGTATATAATGCACTTTCCCCAGAACTAAAACCTCCACAAGGCTCAGCCTTAAACAAATTTCCTGAAGGATTTGAATCTGACATGACTTATTCACTAAGAGAAAGAGATTTTGCAACTCTTGAAGATATGCAAAGGGGTGCTCTTTCTGTGGAGGCCAATTTAATAGAAAAGAGAGCAAGAATGAAAACTAAAAAGAGAGTATCCTTCAGAGAGGAACCCCCTCCCTCTACTTCAAACTCAAAAATGGAGAGAATGTTGGAAGAAATGATGAAAGAGATGAACATAATTAAGAAAACACAAGCAAATCAAAACCAGACTGCACTTCAAAACAATCAAAACAGAAATAGAAGTCAGAATTATAGAAGAGGTAACAATCAAGATAAAAAAAAAAAAAAGTGACCAACAAATTGGACCTCCCTTTCAATAGAACTATGTAGATCAATATGAGGAAGACAGGGAGTTGGAAAGGTTGGAAGAATCACATGTAAACTTGATTGGATCAAACAGTGGCGATGATGTTTTCCTCACTGAGGAAGAACAAGGTTTCTTCTCTAATGATCAGAATGCAAATACCTATGAAGATTCTGATGACTATAGATTGGGTTTTGAAAATGAAATCATGGAGGTACACAAAAAATATAATCTTAGGAGCAAGGGAAGTGTAGAAAATCCAAAGATAAGAATACTAGCACTGCTGTCAAGAAAAACGCAGAAAACCAGCCCAAGAAGACAGCATAAAAAACCAACATTTCGGCCAAAAAACCAGATTTAAATAAATATAAGGGAATCCAGCCAAACTTTGAACAAAGCACCCCTAGCACTTCAGCTAGTGGTCCTAGTAAAACTATTCCTATCACTAGTTCAAGCAAGGTTCAGCAAATCAAAGCTGCTGAAAAGAATTCAATTGAAAAAATAGATGTAAATATTAACAAGTCAATTATTCCTTTCAACCTTGAGGGAGAGATTGCTAAGATAAAAATTACCATCCCCCTAGATGAACTAGTAAGCCAAGAAGTGTACAAAAACCAAGTTTTGAAAGCTTTAAACTTAGGAAGTGATACTGACACCTTAAACTTGACGGATGACAAGCCTGAGTTGTTGTTTGGCCCAGAGGTTGAAGGAAAATATCAAGAAGGACCAGTCCCTCCCTTCTATGTTAGTTTGAACATACATGATAAAATTCTACACAACGCCATGTTAGATTCTGGAGCTTCACACAATCTAATGCCCAAAGTAGTAATGGAAAGTCTAGGCTTAGAAATTACTAAACAATACAAGGATTTTTATTCCTTTGACTCAAGCAGAGTCAAATGTTTGGGTTTAATCAAAGATTTATGTGTTAACCTAGCTCAGATCCCCGCCAAGAATCTAGTGATGGATATATTTGTAGCTGATATTCCCCCCAAGTATGGCATGCTCTTATCAAGATCATGGGGATCCAAACTTCAGGGAAGCCTACAAATGGATATGTCTTATGCCACCATCCCTGTTTTCAATCAAAACAGAAGACTATACAGAGAATCCCACATGAAGTACATGGTGAGAAATATGGACAAACCAAACAACACTCCAATCTATTTTATTCAATCAAGTTTAGATTCCTTTATCTTATGTAACGAAGATGAAATTACTCAACAAGGTAAAGAAAATATGGACCCAATCAATTCACTAGAACAATCCAATCTTACCTCGAATCAACTTCAAAATATTGACAATCAACAGAAACAAGAAAGTGAAAATGAGTCAAATATACTCTGGACAATAAATTTCGATGGATCCTGAAATAAAACTAGTGCAGGGGTAGGTGTCTGGATTCAGAACACAAATCAGAGTTTTTCATACAAATTAGATTTCCCATGCACTAACAACATTTTTGAGTACGAAGCCCTCCTCCTAGGTTTACAATTGCTCAAACAGTTAAAAGCCCAAAGGATATCTATCTTAGGAGATTCTGAACTTATCATCAAACAAATCAAAGGAGAATACTCAGCCAATAATCCAAGGCTTAGGGAATATCGAAATTCTGCCCTATACCTACTAAAAACTTTCGAAAAATATGAACTCATTTTCATTCCTAGAGCACTGAATCATCTAGCAAATGAACTTGCCTTCATGGCCAGCAATTGCCAAGTACCTGAGATAAATGAACAACTCAGTATAAAGGTGAAACACAGACCTGTTGTGCCTGATAACGAAGATCACTGGCAGGTGTTTGAATCTGACAAACACATAGATGATTTCTTGAAATCAGAAAATGATTTCAGCATACCAACACCAGAAACTAGCCATGAAGAAAACTGTTTGTATATTGAAAAAATCCCAGAGGCTGAAATGACATGTCCTACTAATATAAATCATTGCGAAAATCCATTTGAAGCGGAGGTAGTGAAAAATGAAGACAAAGAAGACTTGGAAGTCTTACAATGCAAAAATGATAAGATCCCAAGAGGTCTCACACCTTTATAACACCTGTTTGATCTCAACGATGTAGCTAAAGAACCCAGAATGGAGCCTGTGGAAAAAAATGTAGAAGAACATAACATAGGCAGTCTAGCAAATCCCAAGATGATCAAGCTATCCAGCACCCTCCCAACCCACATAAAATTGCAGTACATAGAGCTTTTCAAAGAGTTTAAAGATGTGTTTGCTTGGGAATACAAAGACTTGAAATCATGTGATACCAGCATCATCCAGCATAAAATCCCCTTGAAGGAAAATCAAAATCCTTTCAAGCAAAAACTAAGGAGAATAAATCCTCTTTTACTACCTTTGGTTAAGCCAGAAATTGAGAAAATGTATAATGCTGGGATCATAGTACCCATTAGATTTTCAGAATGGGTATCTAACTTAGTTTCTGTTAGAAAGAAAACCGGGGAAATCAGGCTCTGTATTGACTTTAAAAATTTAAATAGAGCCTCTTTAAAAGACAACTACCCCTTGCCCAAAATGGACCATATACTTCAAAGAGTAGTTGGGTCAAGAAGAATATCCCTTTTAGATGGTTTCTCGGGTTACAATCAGGTGTTAGTGTTCCCAAGTGATCAAATCAAAACTGCTTTTACCACACCTTGGGGCACCTTTATGTATGTCAAAATGCCTTTCATATTAATGAACGCAGGGGCCACCTTCCAAAGGGCCATGGACATAGCCTTCTCTGAAGATATTGGCTATTTTATAATTATTTACCTTGATGACATAACTGCTTTCTCAAAAACTGATGAAGAGCATTTGATTCACCTAAGAAAGGTTTTTTAGAAGTGTAGGAAATTTGGCTTATCACTGAATCCCAAGAAGACCCTCTTTGGTCTCCAAGAAGGGAAACTTCTTGGTCATATAATTTCAGAAGAAGGAATCAAGATATACCCTACAAGGATAGATGGCATATTGCAAATTAGCCATCCTAGAAGCCTCAAATAATTGCAATCCTTCATTGGAAAGATAAATTTTTTGAGAAGGTTTATTCCCAACCTTGCTGAGCTATTAAAAAACATTACAAACATGCTTAAGAAAAACGTGGGTGTAAAATGGACTTTACCAGCTAAAAAATCATTCGAACTGATCAAACAAGCTCTTACCCAAACACCAGTCCTGATTAGTCCTGATTTTACCAAAGACTTTTATATTTTTTCTTTTGCATCTGAACATACAATAGCTGCAGTCTTGCTCCAGAAAAATTATTTAGGACAAGAACAGCCAATATCCTTCTTTAGTAGGGCCTTAAGAGACGCTCCTCTCAATTATAACATCATGGAAAAGCAAGCCTTAGCATTAGTGAAAGCTTTAAAAGACTTTAGGGTCTACATCTTAGACTCTCACATAATAGCTTTTGTTCCACATACTGTTGTCAAGGATATTCTAAGTCAGGACCCTGATGGTAAAAGGGGAAAATGGATTGCAACTATTCTTGAATATGACTTGGAAATTAGGACCACCAAACTAGTAAAAGGGCAAGGATTAGCAAAACTCATGGCTGAGTCTAACTTCCAAGCATTAGACATGAATCTGGTAGATGTGTTGGAAGAAGTGGAAGAATCTGATGCTCCTTTCATTGAAGAAACATTTCTAAACTCTCCTTGGTATGCTGACATTGTTTATGTGCTTTTATATTTAAATACCCCTCCTTTGACTAAAACTAAAGCTAGATTCTTGAAACAAAAAGCTTTGAGTTTTTGCATATTAGATGGAGTATTATATTGGAAAAATGCTGTTGGAATTTTTCTTAAATGTTTTCTTGAAGATGATGTAGGAAAAATCATGCATGAATTGCATGATGGTGAATGTGGAGGACATCTCTACTGGAAGGCCACAGCAAACAAAATTCCCAGATCAGGTTACTATTGGCCTACCCTTTTCCCAGACACTCAGAAGCTGGTCATGTCTTTCCATAAGTGTCAAATCTTTGATGGAAAGAGAAAGCTCCTTCCCTTACCCCTACATCCTATCAGAGTTGAGGCACCTTTTCAACAATGGGGGTTGGACTTCATTGGAGAAATTCATCCATCTTCCTCAGCTCAACATAAGTGGATCCTCACAGCCACTGACTTCTTCACCAAATGGATAGAAGCTATACCTACCAGGAATGATAATGACTCTGTCATTATCAAGTTTCTTGAAACCCATATCCTATCTAGATTTGGTTGTCCCAGAAAAATCATAACAAACAATGCTGTTGCTTTCAAATCTAAAAATATGGTTGATTTCTGTCACAAATACCATATAAACTTGGGCCATTCCACTGCTTACTATCCCCAAGGGAATGGATTAGTTGAATCCTCCAACAAGAGTCTCATTAATATCATTAAAAAGCTGTTGGAAGAAAATAGAAAATCATGGCACAATAAGCTGGTTCATGCCTTATGGGCTGATAGACTAACCACAAAGAAATCAATAAATATGTCCCCCTATCAGTTAGTTTATGGCATGGATGCAATATTTCCTACCTCATTATGAGTTCCAGTCATGAAGCTCCTTCAAGAAGTACAGGTTGAAGAAAATGATATGCAGAGGAGGATTAACCAAACAAATCATTTGCAGCAGACTCGAGAAGAAGTTTATGAAAGAACATAGTTAGTCCAAGAAAATATGAAGAAGCAATTTGATAAAAGGACTAAGGCAAAAAACTTCCAGATTGGAAGTGTTGTTCTTAAATGGGATTCAAGGAGAGAAGAGAAGGGGAAACATGGCAAGTTTGAGAACTTGTGGAAAGGGCCATATATTATTCATGCTGAGAGGGGTCATAATACATTTTTCTTAAAAGAAATGAATGGAAAATACCTATATGAAGGTCCTGTCAATGGCAGGATGCTCAAGCATTACTTCTGCCAAGAATCTTAAGTTTTAAGGCATTTTTGTTTTTATCATTGTAAATATCATAGTCTAACCATTGCATTCAAAGTTATGAAAAATCAAAAACAAAAAAACAAAGAAAAGAAAAGAGGGTAGAATGTGAAAACAAGAAAGGCAAAGCCCCATGCCAAAAAAGAGAAACAAATATGAAAGTGTGCAAGCTCAAATGCCACTCCCAAATAACACACTTCTAGTTAGTCAAACTGTCTAATCTTAACTAATTAGCTTTAAATTTTCTGCTGATAGGATAGTGAATTAGATTTTCCAAACTGTTTAATCTTGGCTTATCAGTAGATAGATTAGGATAGAAATTGAAGGTTCAAACATGTTCAAAATCTGAACCAAAGTTTCCAAAGGGAGATGACTCAAATCTGTTTTATTTTCTGAGTAAAAAAAAAGATGTAAATCTGTTCTAATCAGCTCAAAATCTGAACTAGAGAACAAAGGAGGAGCAGCTCAAAACGAAGTTAAAAAAGAGTTGTGAAGAAAAGAGAAGGCCGCGATGAGAGACTTTCATATCTTAAGCCTTCCATTTTGATTTTAATTTTCTGCAAATAATAATCTATGTGCAACTTGTTTTTATGCCATAGATCACAGCAAGTCAAACAGCTTAATCTTGACTTGCCTATTTTTAAATTTTTGTTGTAGAATTTAGAGAATAAAGTCTGTTGGACAGTTTAATCCCAACAGATAATAGATTAGGTAGAGAATCATATGGGCTCAACTTTTTAATCTGAGTCCATGGAGAAATAAGGAGTAGAAGTAGATTATTTTTTATGCTTTCAAAAGAATACAATGTTGTGAAAAGAGTTTGCCAATCCAAGTGCACTCTGATGAAGAAAAAATGTTAGATCAGTAGGATTGGGTAGGTAGAAAGTTGTATTGATGAAGTCCAGTATTCTTTCATAACTGATATTATTTTTCAGAAGCAAAACAAGATCATCCAGAAAAAGAATAGCAATCCAATGGATCAGGCACAAGTCAGCGTCCCAGAGAAATCAAGTCTGAATTCTTGATTCCTTCAAGAAGGCACCATCCCCAAGTGGAGCCACTGTTAGCCACCTATAATATTTTGTTATACCAAAAGGTGGCTAAGACTTTTTGAGCCTCCAAGGAACAAATTTTATCACAAAAAATTGTTGGCTCTTGAAGACTCCTTGAAGGCCTCATGCCTCTGTCCGAAATCTTCATTTACTATTCCCATTTCATGCTCTGAAATTCTGCTAATTTCATAAGAAGCGACTGCTGAAGAACCATCATTTTCCCCGTTCTCCCACTCAAAACTAACCTTCATCTGCTCCCATTTTTCTCCATAAAATCCCCTTTTTTTTCGTGATTTCTTTTCTTCCCCTCATGAAAAACACTCTTATTAAGGTTGAAGACTCATTCTTTAGCTTTATCGAAACCCCTCAAAAATAACCCATAGGACTTTATAATAAAGACTTTATGTTATAAAGCCCTACCCTTCTAACCACTTCCCCTTTTTCATACCCCACCATACGTTATTATATAAACTTGATTATAAAGTTCATATCATATAATATATGGCCCACTGCTTATCGCAAATCTCAATGTCGCATTATTGCATTTTCCATGGGTTGGTGAATCGACCCATCGCTAAAACTTGCGATGCGATCAATCCGCCCAATCACATATCGCAAAATGACATTTTTGTTTCGTTTGATTTAATTGATCCATCACAAAAATTTGCGATGCGATCAACACATCGAATAATCTGCCCATCGCAAAGTTCCTCGCCATCGCACTTTCCATAATCGCGATCGACCCCACCGGGCCCACCGTACGATACCCCCGCCATTCATATAAAAATGCCTTTTCCCTTTCTAAGTCTAAAAATGTCATATTTCATTGGTTATAAAGGTTTTTGCCCATTAAATCCCTTCATCACGCAAATCACAAAATCGCATTTTTATGTGAAACCCTTGATCACTCATTGCAAATATTTGCGATGCAATTTTGCGATCTCTTTAACCGCCTCTGAATAAAATCTCCACTGTTGGATGCAGCCATCCAACGGCCACGATATTTCCCGCCTTCTGAAGCAATCTAAATCTAAAAACACAGGATTTCTTAATTTTTTTCGTGTTTTGCATGTGTTTTAATGGTTTTCCATTGTATAAAGAAGGAAAGCCGAGGGTTAGGAAATACGTTTCCTGCGCCTTCGAGCTATTAAAAGGAACCATTCACATGTTTGAATTCAATGATTTATCAATGTTTCATGAGTGTTGATAGCACGTAAAATGGCCTGTGCGGCCTTGCACATCGACAAGACACTGTTTTATTCAAAAATAGTTAAAGAGTATAAGTTTGAAGACAGAGCACAGCAGAATGAATATTGAAGACATTTTTACGGGGATTACGGCTAAGATAGTTATCAAAAGCCTAATCCCCAACTCAAAACACAGTTTAAAGAAAACCTAAAGTGTTTTATCAGACAGAAGCCTCCACCGCCACATCTGAGGCAAATTGATTCCTCAGCTACCACATAGCCACTTGTTGCCTCAAACCTTTCAAAACAGAGGCCGAAGTTATTGAAGAAAATCAGATATTCGCTTCCAACACAGCCAGGGAGTTACTTCTGCAAGGAAATCAATGCAGAAATATCTGTAGAGTTACTCCACACATTACACAGAGCCTCAAAGTCAAATAAGACTCCCATCGAGTTTTAAATTCATAAATTGTAAACATTAATACAGTGGTCCACCTGTTCACTTCTTCATCGAGCCCCTCAAAGGGCCGAGAAGTCTTGAATCTATATTTATTATCTTAAGAGATATTTTTGTTAGATTTCACCTCCTCATTCTTCTATAAATACCTCAGTAGAAGATGAGAAATTGTTGGTTGTTGGTTGTTGTTTGATCACAAGTTGTAACATTGAAACTCTCTGAAATTAATATACAAGTCTGTTGAAGTTGAAAAAAAATTGAAGTCTTGGATATCTTGATGATGTTGTTGCATGCTCGTTCCTGAGAAGGCTCTATCATTGGATTCATGAGCTTGGTTGTTGGTGAAGTATTCTAACTGTTTAATGTTTTCTCTTGTTTTCATTATGTTTCATAATTTCTTACTACAGTAGGCTGAAAGTTTTAGGCTAAGAAATGACTCCTGGAAGCACCTTAGACCTGTTCACCCTTCACTGTTTTATGTTTTCTTCTGCTAAAGTATTTTAGAGGCTTTAAACCTTCTCTGTAGTCTTCATGCTCGTTTATTTCCTTAATAGCTCAAATAGTTGGTTTCAGCATGATTTATGGTTCTCCCTGCTTGTCTGCTATCACTTGAAAGTTTTTATTGAAGTCTCCCTTTGAAGTACCATTGTCTTAAGTTAATCAAAGAGGTCGGTTTTGATCTTGCCCTTTGCCATTGCTTGAACAGTTGTTTTGAAGGTCTTTATAGTTGTAAGCATAGATGTTATTTAGGTGTTCCCTCTTCTATGAATGCAATTATCAGTGAATCTTTTATGTTTTCTAAAGTCCTTTAGGATAAGATCTTTGAGGAAATAGGGTGTTCCCCGAATCTTATATTTCATTTTAAAAGTTGTCTCGAAGTCATTACTTGCTTAAATAATGTTTGTAGAATTTATGGTTAGCCCTATCTATCAAATATCTCTCTATTGTTAAGTTATGTTTTCAAGTTCCCTTTGTTGAGAATTAAACTTCTCTTTCCAAATAATTAATGTCCATCTCATTCCAGAACAAAGGACCCTGCGGCCAAGTTAGATTTTCCCTTTGATATCCCATATCCCTTGAAGAGTTTGTCATGACCTTATTTTGACTCCATTGTCCAATGAACCAGATATTTCCTCTTTCTGTCTATCTTTCCTAGACCTTTCATATTCTGTTGTATCAACTCAACCCAACCAAACAAACATCTGCACTTAAATAACTAGTCTAAAATCCGTAATCAAAGAAAACAAGATAAACCTTTGCAAAAAAATATTTGAGAGATCCCTCTCTGAGAACAGGAGGACTAGATCCTGGAACTCTAAAGATTGGTTCTGATGTTGCCTTGTCTTTTGATTTTCCAAACTGTCAAAACATGGGACACCAATAGATCTATTCTGCCATTCCCAGATCCGACGGTCCCCATTGTTCTTTTCTATAAGCCCATCCCCCCGCCTTTGGACCTCCAATTCATTCCTAACTTTTGATATGATCCTCAGATCAATGGCTCTCATTCAATCACATCGACGCTTTGATCCCTTTGCCCCTGCCAATCGCAATCTTCCGATTGCATTTGGGCCATCCATTCTTCTAAATCTGATGGTCCAAATGAATCCTCATTTCCCTTTGTTATTCCTCAAGCCCCGCTGTGTAATGTTTTCGGTTTGATCTCCGCCATTGATCTCTGCAGATCAGCGACCCACAATGACCTAATCTCCGCCGACCCCTCACCTCATATTTTATTCATTTGACCCCAAGATTGAATCTTCACCGTTCATTCCACTCATCCGACAGTCTAGATTCAGCCCAATAGGCCCAAATCCTTTGGGTACTACCTTCCCCTAGATCAAATCTCCACCGTTCGTTCCTATGATCTGACGGTCCAGATCAATACCGCCTTGGCTCTTCCCCACCTTCTTCTGCCTGCGCAACTTGTTTTATTGCGCTCTCACCTCCACCATTGGATCTACCTATCTGAGATCTAACAACCAAGACTCCATATCGCGTGATATTTAAGCTTGAAGGTTAATGATTTGAAATTACACGATATGGGCGGTTTTAAAAGGCCACATGTCAGCCAGTAACACATATCGTGTTAAAAAAGTTAAAACTGCCTTCCTTCCTTTTTATCGCGCGAAAATAGTGGTTTCTATGGCTGAAACCACTTTACCCCATTTGTATTGCATTCCATAGCATTTAATCTCCGTCGTTGATCTCTGCAGATCAACGGTCCCAGTTTAATCATCACCCTCCACCCATCCTCCAAGGGGCTTTTAAAGTAAATCTCCACCGTTGATCTCTGTGGCCGATCTTATCTGACAGCCCAGAATTATTCCGAAACCCCAAATTCATTTTTAATCCTTTTTCCCTCCACCAAATGTTTTTAGCCCGTTTCCTTGGTTATTTCTTCCATTTCATGATAATCTAGCCCCTCTACATTATATTTCCCCAATCTATCTTGACCGTTGATCGTCGCAGATCGACGGCCCTGTCTTAATCTCCCCACCATTTATTCAACCACCTCCCATCTAACCTTTGCAAGCAAATCCTCGCCGTTGGATGCTTTCATCCAACGGCTACGATCTAATCTCAGCCTCCAAAGCAGTATAAACCCAAATACGTAGGATTTTTCTAATTTGTCTTGGTTTGTGCAGATTTTAATGGTTTTTTCAAATGTTTTAAAAGAGAATTTAAGGCTAGGGATGACGATCCCTCAGGCCATCATCCATCAAGGAGATCATTCTGCAGGGTTTTGAATTATGTTTTGTCAGTGCCTCATGAGTACTAACACCATTATAAAACCTCTGTAACGCCTGCACATCAACAATACACAACAAAACTTGATCAAACAGAGAGTATCAGTGTTAAAATATCCAGTCACAGTAGAGATAAAGAATCGAAGATGGTTTACACAGTTTAAGGGATTACGGCCTAAATCGACTATCTAAAGCATAATCCACTCTATTAAGCACAATTTTAAGAAAAGAACACATAAATTAGGCCTAATTATGCCTAGCACACAGAATTAAAGCAAGTTAATAGTGTTTAAAGAAAATCAATAATATCTATCAATCCGAGAAGCTTCCACTGCCACATCAGAGGCTAATTGAATCCTCTCAGCTACCAAAATCCACCTACAGCCTCAAAACATTCAAAAGAGGCTATAGTTATGGCCTGAGCAGAAGATATTTGCATCAATACAGCTGAATAGTTAATTCCAACAAAGGAACTTATTGTGAATTGTCAGCAGAGTTACTACAAGGATAACACGAAGCCTTAAAGTCAACAAAATCTTCCCAGCAAGCTTAATACTTAATGTAAACCAATTAATACAGAGGAAATATCTGAAATCTTCTCCATTGAGCCCCTCAAAGGCCAAGAAGCATTAAACTGTATTAATTGAACCTAGAAGATCTTTTATCCCATCCCACCTCCTCATTTCTTCTATAAATACTTTTGAAGAAGATGAGATAATGTTGGTCACTGCATATCTGTTTCCTGTAAATAGTTTACTAAAGTTGTTGTAAGCTCTGTTTGTAATTGAAGATACCTAAGTTGAGATGAGAAGTTTGAAGCTGTAGAGACCCACTAGACTTGAAGATTGTAACTGGTTTGAAGCATCAAATGCAAGTTGATTTATGGGATCCCGGTCTATGTCAACGGTGATGTTTTTCTTATTGTAAATTGTTATTTTATTTTTGTTTCCATTCTGTCCATCTTCTCTGATAAAGAACAACAATTACAGAGTTAGGTTTTACTGTCAAAGGTATCCTGCTCTTACTGATAAGCTTTATCTACATGTTTTCTTCCAAATTGTGTATTCAAGAATGATTAAATACATTCCAAGAAATTAGGAATGTTGGCGTTCCCTCGTCCTACTTTCTAAACTAAACATTTTTCTTGAATGTTATTTTCAGTTTCTGCCAAGTAAAGTTGAACTAGGGAAGTATATGGTGAGCCCTATCCTCTATTTTTATCTCCAAAGGTTGTCTGAAAGTTTCCCTAAGAGTATGTTGAAAGCAGGCTAGGTTCAAATTCCTTACCTGATCTTAGACTATTCTTTGTTATCTTATGTGTTGTCTTGAAAAGTTTTCTAAGTAAAGCAGATCTAGGGAAGTCTATGGCGAGCCCTGTCCTCTAGTTTCTTCTCCAACAGTTGCTTTGAAAATTTTCCCTTAGAATATGCTGAAAGTAGGATAATTTCAAAATCCTTACTTGATCTTAAGCTATTCTTTTTTTGTTTTAAATGTTTTCTATTGAAAGTGCATCGAAAGCAAGCTAGTTTCAAAGTACTTACCTAATCTTAGATTAATTTTATGTCTTTCTTAAGTGCATGCCGAAAGCAGGATAGTTTCAAAGTACTTACTTGATCTTAGGCTGCTCTTTGTTCTTCATTTGTTTAATTCCCCTTCTTATTGTTTCATTTCATTCCATAAAATCAACTTTAAAGAGATCCTTAGACATAGATGACTTTCCCCATGGACCACTCTTGAACCTTGCTGTTTCAATTAAATCCTACTATGACTCCATAGCCCAATGGATTGAAGCTGTTTCTTGCCTATCTTATTAGCTGAATCAGTATTTCACTTTCACTCACCTTCACCCTTCATTTAGACTTCCTTCACCTTCACATATCTTTGCCCAACCAAAACAAACAAAACCTCGTTCTTCATAACTAGCCTAATATCACATTCAAAAGCCTTAAAGATAAATCAATCTTTGCACTTATATAGAGATCCCTCTCTGGGTTCAGGAGGGCTAGATCCTAGAATCCCAAAGTGGTTCAAGTGTTGTCTCCTGCAGTTTTAGGCTCACCAATCTGCTAAAATTATAGATTCCTAACATTTCTGGTGACTCCACTGGGGAATTTGAGTGTTTTTCATCCTAGATACCTTTAAGACCTCAGAAAACTCTTGATTCAAGAAATTTTTTCAGTGAGTACAAGCAACCCTCTTCAAGCACTACCAAGCAAATGGTAATCATGATAAAACTTATTTGAATCAGTGACAAACTAAGGAAACCTTAGGATTCTCATAAGAGCTTGTCAAACCTTGAAGGATCAGCTAGTTTAGCCATAAGAGTAGAATTTCTCTGTCTCATCACCGTATCTAAGTTTTGAAACATATTTAGGACACTCGTAGAACCCATAAGACTAAAAAAACTTAAAAAACCCAAAAATATTTCAGATTGGTATTCAAATAAACATGGTGGTGGACCATAAAACCTTTTACCTCCAAAAGAGCTAAAAATTTCCACATGGTGACTCCACAATCCTAAACAGACCTTAAGACTCCAACGGGAAAACCAATTATCATCATAACATCATTTAAACTCAGTTATAGGACTTTAGGATTAAAGTTTTCTTGTTTGAAAGATCAGTTAGCCTCTTAAATACTGTCATATTTGGTTAAACTTTTCTTGTTTAGTTGGGTTTGAAAAGCACAACATAGTGGCTCCTATAAATATTTATACTAGAGCCTTTCCTAACCCAAACCCTCCTGAGATAGTTGATAACCCTGAAAGAATCCTTAGGAAGTATCCTGAGGTTAAATATTCAACTGTTTTCAGATCACCCCATAGAGCTAGTTCTGTTCCTGAAAACCTTGCAGCTCTACAAAATCCACAAGTTGACTTAAGAAATCCATTTAGAACTAGGTCACTTGAGGATTTATATGAGTTAGATTCAGAGTCTTCACTTTCATCCCCAGATAGAAGTGAACATCCTGGTAGTAGAGAAACTACACCACCAGATCTACATTTCCTTCATAATTTTGGTTTCTCTCATCCTAGATCAGCTCAATAATCTATTGTTGGCCCATCCACTTCTACTACCCATATACCCATTGTCCAAAACACTCCACTTCATCCCACTTTCCCTCTTTTTAATCCACCTCCACCCCTTATCATGGCAATGTGGTATGCCCCGTTGGTCCTTCATTTTCCCTTAGTCAATCTCCCACAGGACTATCAGTCTAAGATACCATTGTATGATGCCAGTAATGCTACTACTGCTTCATAACATGTGGATAAGATGAATGACTACTTTGACAGAAATGAGACTGATGATGAAACTATCAAACTTAGATTATTTGCTCATAGTTTAGGGGGAGAAGTAAGAAAATGGTGTAAAGGCTTAACCCCTCACAATATTAATGATCTCCAAGACTTCCATCAGTTATTCCTAAACAAATGGGAAGTAAAAAAAAACCCTCTTAAAATACTTTCTGATTATAAGAATCTCCAAAGAAACACTGGGGAGAGTGTACAAGCTTACTGCACTAGGTTTAACAACATTTATAATGCCCTTCCCCCAGACTTAAAACATCCACAAGGCTCAGCTTTAAAAAATTTTCCTAAAGGATTTGATCCTAAAATGGCTTATCAACTTAGAGAAAGAGACCCTCTGACTCTAGAAGATATGCAAAAATGAGCTCTTGCTGTGGAAGTCAATTTAATGGAGAAAAGAGAAAGAATGAAGAATGAGAAGAAAGTGTCCTTTAGAAAGGAATCTACACCTTCCACATCTAGCTCAAAGATGGAAAGAATGATGGAGGAGATGATGAAAAATATGAGCATACTTGAGAGAGCACAAGCTAGTCAAAACCAATCAGCTCCTCAAAATAGAAATCAAAACAAAAATCAGAATTTTAGGAGAAACCAGTGTCAAGATAGACCAAGGGAATATGATCAACAAATCACTCCTCCTTTTCATCAAAACTATGTAAGTGAGGTTGAAGAAACAAGTGAACAAACAGAGGAAGATGGCATCAACATGTTGGGAGTAGATAATGATGACTTTTAAGTTCATTACAATAGAAAACAAGGTCTATACACACCCTATGATGATAAAAGAGATGAGGATGAAATTTATTATCAAGAAATGGAAAATGTCATCATAGAGACTCAAAAAGAGTATGACCTTAGGAGTAAAAGAAATCAAGAAACTCCCAAGACTAAAACCTCTGAAAAATCTGCAGAAAACAACACTGTAAATAAACCCAAAGTTACAAAGTAGAAAGACAAAACAGTGGCTGTAAATTCTGATAAAAACAAAGAGAAAAGCACTCAAAGTACTGAAAAACAGAGTGTAGATCTTAGCAGCACTAGTACCTTAGCTAGTGCTCCTGTTAAAAAAATTCTAACCAATGTAAATAGAGGAAATCAACAAACTAATTTTTCCAATAGAGTGACTGTTAATAAAGATGAAACAAACCTTGTAAGAACTCAGCTACCTTTCAGTTTGGAGCAGGAAATTGCCAAGATGATCTATGTTCCCCTTACTGAATTAGCCTCCCAAAATGTGTATAGATCCCAAATTTTGAAGGCTTTTAACATAAAAGAGAATAATGACACTGTCAATCTTAATGATGACCAACCAGAGCTCATATTCGGTCATAAGATTGAGGGTAGATATCAAGAGGGACCAGTTCCTCCTTTTTATGTTAGTTTAAATGTTCATGAAAAAATTTTGCACAACGCCATGCATGACTCAGGGGCCTCCCACACATTAATGCCCAAAGCTGTGATGGAGAGCCTAGGCCTTGAAATCACCCGACCTTACAAATATCTTTACTCTTTTGACTCAAGTAGAATGAAATGTTTAGGTTTAATCAAAGACCTTTGTGTTAACTTAGCACAAATTCCAACCAAATGTTTAGTACTGGATATTGTCGTGGTTGATGTACCCCCAAAATATGGTATGTTGTTATCAAGATCTTGGGGAGCTAAGTTACAAGCAACGATGCAGATGGACATGACATACACGACCATCCCTGTTTTTAATCAAACAAGAAGACTTTACAGGGAGTCTCATATGTAATACATGGTTACTAGCCAGGAGAGACCGCAAAACTCCCCCCTTTATTCTGTAAATACAGGCCTTGAATCATTTATCCTTTTCAATGATGAAACATTCACTGAACAAGTGACCTTAACTGAATTAATGGTAGATAGAGAGGAGGAGGAAGACAACACAGAAGTGCCAAAATGATTTCCTAAACCCGAAAACTACAGCAAAAAAAACACAGGTCTAGAGTTACAAATCATACATCCATTGATTTTAAACCTTGTGAGTCAAGAAAGCAGTCCTCAATGCAATTAAAAACCTAAGGAATTAAAACAAATTCAACAAAGTGCTTATCTTCAAGAACAGTCCGAAAGCACACTAGTTGAAGAGGATAGTAACCCAAATTATGAAACCGAAACTAGTCCTCTCTGGAGTATGCACTTTTATGGATCTTGTACTAAGAGTGATGCAGGTGTGGGAGTGTGGCTTCAAAATGAAATGAACAATCACACTGAAGGGCATTCCTCCAAATTAAACTTTATGTTAGTCATCAATATTTTTCACCTGTTAATGATGACTAGTTTTTAAAGCCAATTTTTCTAGAAGCTGATCTCCAATTTGTCCAAAATTTCATCTAGAAAACACCTCTAAACAATTTTTGTCCTCCTACCTTTTCCAATCAGCCTATGATGAGAAAAAACCTAGTTGTCAAGTCCTATCTAGTTTCAGTCATATAATCTTGTCCACGAGCTGTCATAAGCTAAAAGTTATATGCTATCATTTACCCTCATCCCCAGGTCATTCATTATCCAAGTGATGATAAGAATGTTAGCCACCCTACCTCTGGTCATATGTCATTTTGAGATCTAATCCTACCCAAAGAAAATACTCAAAATCTCTCAAATATCTCCCCTAAGTTAGGTAGTGGAGCTTTAGGGAATCCCTTCCTTAGCAAAAACATCCTGAGCCAAAAATCTTTTGTTCAAAATATCAGCCAACCCTGAATTAGCGCTTAATCTGCAAAAAAAAAATCTTGATACACCCATAGGTCGTGCCACTAAAAGGTCTTGATGTCTCAGTAGTACATGTTTCAAAATCCAAGCTGATATAATGTTGATCTACAGTGTTTCAATGTCTCTTTCAAAAGCAGAGATGTACAAGTATTCCAAAATACATTATCAAACTAGACATAAGAACACAGTTGCTTCTCATGTTGTCTTGAGCCTGGGATAAGAATACTAGTCAGAGAGAAAATTCAACAAGCCTCTGCAAACACAGTCAAGAAAGGTTAGTAAGTAATGACTAGCTAGCAAATACTCTACAAATACAAGTCATGTGGCTCCTGGTTTAAAATATTCACAAGGATATTCTGACCACAGGATACATATCTCAAAACATGCCTCTTATAGAATATTGTCAAATTTCACTTTATTACTTATTGTGATATACCAAGCAGAGATATGTATTACAAGGAAATATGACACAGTCTGAGAAAGGGATGAAATTTCATGACCGTGTTAACCTCCTCCAAACATGAGCAGATGGTTGGGTCACTTGTTGTAAACCTCCTCCAGTATAAAGAGCAGATGGTTTGGAAATATTATGTTAACCTCCTTCATTTAAAAGTAGGTGGTTAGGAACATGATAAAGGCCTCCTTCATTTAAAAAGCAGAGGATTAGGAACAGAGGTATAGCCTCATTCAAAGAGCACAAGACTAACAGTGTTTCAAATGGCCTAAAAACTTGTTTACACCACTTCCTCCAAAGGATGAAACAACTGATTCAGTAGTAGTATTTCAAGTAGTGTTTAAATGAGTCCACTGTTTAAAAGACAAGGTTGAAAATCAATAGGAAACAAAAGGTTTATGAGTTGTAGTCTGGTGTTAAACATAAGCCAAGCAGTGATATTATTTTGTTAAAGAAGCTCTATTTTTCTTCTATCCATAAAGGTCTTCTTCAAAGGGTAATCTGAGGCTAGAATGTCCACAACTTAGAAAAATCTCATCGAAATGACAAGAAGGTAGACTAGCGTTGTTTCTTAAAAAGACCTTTGCAAATGAATACATAAAGATAGTATGGATGAGGAAGGACATGACACAATGATTCAAGTTCAAGGCACCATTCAAAGAAATAAAACCTACCACAGTCATAGACAAGAACTTTTTATGTACATAAGAAGAAAACTCTGTTGTTTGTATATGATTGCATTATGGGTTTTTAAAGGCCATCTCCTTGATGAACAGATGTAGGTCAAATCTTGGTGAGTGAAAATAAGGGTTTATCCACAGTCAAAAGAAAATTGTTAATATAAGGTGCCTAACAATGTTTGACAAACTTCAACAATGGGCATTATCAATCATCTCCTTCCAAGAGATAGGCAAAGGATGCATCAATAGTCTTAGATATGGTTCTTGAGAAATGTTCCTTTTGAAGGAAAGAATGGACAAACAGTGACAGGGTTATTTCCTTAATGAAGAGGCAGTGAAAAATGTCTTGTTTTTTAAGGAGGCCTCTTTACTTCAAAAATTCATGAATATGAGGGTCATAAAAAAGAAGTTGGCCACAACATTGTTTTTATGAGACTTGTTCGGATAGAGGGCTTTATGGTATTTTAAAAAGTGACATATACTAAGGGTAGTGATTTATGTTTTTACATGACATAAACCTTTTCAAAAAACATCTAAACCCTCCAAAGTTGACTGCCAAAGCATTAAAGTGTTTTTCAAATAAAAAGGAGGGAGGAGACCATTTAAAAGGCTCCATGAGCAATTTCAAACCACGAAAAAAGTGTTCCTTAGCCTGCTCACTGGAGAAAAAAGAAATTTCGAGCATTTCTTCAAGTTTTTTGGGCTCAAAACACTGCGCGGCGCGCCTATAGATGTGCACGGCGCACCTATGAGCACTCGAACAAAGGGTTTGAACTACTATGCGGTGCGCCTGTAGTGGCGCACGACGCGCCTGTGTTTTCAGTCGCCGGGTGCCCGAAATTGACCCGACTACCTCCATCTGCACGACGTTTTCTTCTGCAAACGTGTCGCTCATCCTTTAGCTTCCAAAAAATATTTTGAAAGCTACTCCAACTATCAAACAAAGACCACGGATTTATCTTCAAGGTACTTCTTCACTTCTTGGTAAATTTTGAAGTTTAAAGGGGGTATTTTTTTACTATGTTTTCCAAGAAGAAACAATGGCTTTAAAGGCACTTTATCACCTAAAAAACAAAGAAAGACACAATAATTAGGAGTTTAGGCATTTGGTCAAAATCGAAGAAGTTTTGTTGCTGTGGGTATTGAGGATTAATACAATGATAGGTGAAGGTGTTTTATCAGTTTTGAAAGAGCCATAACTACCTTTCAAAAACAGAGACTGCCCACAGTTACTAGAAAGAAATACAGAGTTAGTTTAAAGAGGTTTTACAATCATTTTAAAAGGGTGTCCTAACAGTGTTTACAAAAGGCAGTTTGGCTGCTAAAAACTAAGAGATAAACAGTGATTAGGAGATTGGACCTTTGGTCAAAATCAGAGAAGTTTTTTTTTTGCTGTGGGTGTCAAAGATTAATACAGTGATAGGGGAAGGTGTTTTATCAGTTTCAAAAGAGCCCTAATTACCTTTCAAAAATAGTGATAAAAAAAGAGCAGTGTTGGAAGGGAAAGGTGTTTGTGCCAAAACAAAGGGATATTCCTCTTCAAACAAAAGACCAAAAACATATCCTGTTTAAACCTTTTTCTCAAACACAATTATTAAAGTGATTTTGGTTCTCATTTGACAAATACTTGTTTTTTAGCATCAAAGAAACACAGTGACTTGCAAGGAGGAAAATGTGTGGTGTTGGAAAACCATTTCAAAGACCATTTGAAATAGCTTGTCTTGGTCAGCCAGCAAAGAGTATCCAAAGCGAAATTCCTCCTAGGAAAGATAGCAAAAGTGGCCCTCACAAAAGGTATGAACCTTTTTCAACTGAGGAAGTAAATGCCCATCCTTCAGTATTTTTTAACTTTCATGAAGTGGGATGTTTAGAGTTTTTTCAAAGGGTTTAGGAGGTAAAAAGTTATCTTCCATTGAAACACCTATTTGCTTTAAGACTGCAAGGGAAACATGTTCATCTGGTAGGCTTAGATTTCAAGCTTTCTCCTAGATCCATTTCCAGAGCTACCACAATTCCATATGTCAGAGAAAAATGGTTTAAGAAGAGCTACCTAGACTCAGATCAATATAAAACCTTTTTGAAACCAGAGCATCAGGATGCATGCCCATCCATATTTCCTTTTTCATATTTTTTAACCAGCTATGCTCCCCTCATGAAGATAATCATGAAATATTTCACATGTGAGGGAATGTTTTCTCGGGTTTATGCCTACCATGTCCGGCTACTCATGCACTTCACAAGAACCAAATTTCTAAACCTCCCCTTTTTCCTCCATAGAAGTATTGAAAAGATGGCTTCCACTATTCAAAATAGACCTTCTTCTCAGCAGCCAGCTTGTCTTTTCCATCATTCCCTTATCAAGATTTTCATTCTCCATCAACTTGAGAAGAAAGGAATTTCTTGGGACACTTTCATTTCACATCCCTATTTTGCCACTACTTCTTCATACCATGCATCTCCTTACCTTCCACTCATCCTCTTTCTCCTTCTTCTAGTAAACCCACTCTTAAGAAGCCAAAATCTCCCATGATTGATCAAGAAGAAGAGCATAGTGAGGAAGAAAAACATAGTGAGGAAGAGCAACATAATGATGAAGAGGAGCATAGTGAGGGAGAGTAGCACAATGATGAAGAGGAGCACAATGAGGAAAGGAAACATAGTGATAAAGAAAAAAACAGTGAAGAGGAACCAAATAAAAGGGAGAAAAGTGAAGAAAAACACAGTAATGAAAGGCAGCACATTGATGAAGAAGAGCACCATGAAGAAGAGCAAAAAAGTGAAGAGGGAAATGATGTAGAAATGGACCAGTTTGATGAGGAACACAGCAGCCACAAAGAGGAGGATATTGGTAGCCCTCACAACAACAAACATGATGACGATGAAGCAAAATACATTGAAGATACAGAGCCTAAAAGTCCTGAATAAAGCAAGGACAAAGGTGAAAAAGGCATCCCTCAAGGAGACATGCAAGTTTACAGTCAAAGCAATCATGAAGAAGGTCAAAACAGTGGAAAGAATGATGAGGGAAGTAGCAAGTGCAAAGACCAAATATAGCATGTGCTAGCTGCCTCTCCTAGGCAAGGGGCCATGCTTTCTTCTCCAAAGGTGACAAAGCCTCGAACATCAAGAAAGAGAGTGCCTCAAACTATAACTCCAAATGTTAATAGAGCCCTCTGAAGCAAAGGGAAGTTGCCCAAGCAATCCATTGTTGAATTACCAAAGAGGAGTAAGACCAAGAAGGCCACCTAGAGCAAGGGAAAGGAGAAGGAAGAAAGTAGCCATGAGAAAGAGAGGGAATTTGACATAATTCAGATAAACAGTGATGACAGTGACAATGAGGCCAGAATCATAGAGTCTCTCTTGATAAATAGAGAAGAACAAATTCATGATCTAAGAGCGGATCTAGAGAGGTCTAAAAACTTCATTCATTTTCTGCAAACACAAAACAAGCAAATGAGTGTCCACATGGTGGTGTATGAGACACGGGATATCAAGTATCAAAAAGAGGCCTCCAAAACGCAAATTAAGTTGGAAGAACTCATGGGTGAGTTCAATCATATTGAAGAAGAAGATCAGCCAAGGAGGAAGAGGCCAAGCACCATGGGACTCAGAAGAGCCTTAGAGAAACAAAAAGAGGAAGAGGCTGCCATTTTCCATTCTTTTCCTCTTACTACCTTATTCACCCAAGAGATATAAAACAATAGAGAAGCATGGCTTGAAAGGGTAAATTAACACTTGGAGAAGAAGTTGGAAAAGGCCAATAGAGATTTGGACCTTCAAAGAAGAATGATCGGGCACTATAAGAAGCTTAATCAATTCGCCCAACGGAAATTGAAGGGTACACAAGAAAAGCTCAAGGAGGCTCAAAAGAGGCGCCAGGCACCAAAAATGAAGAAATACATATCAAGGCTTCAAATTTTGTCCTCTACTTATTAGCATGCTTCTGAAAACCCATGAGGGTCATGCTCGCCAAAATTGGGCAAAATTCAACAAGTTTTGGTTTTTTGACTTTTTTGGGCTTTTTGCTAAAAATCATGGGCATCGCCATTTTTTTTTTAAGCATCCTCAAAGGATGAAAATGGTTTCATTGGATGCCATAATTTTAGGGGAATATACTCAGCGATTTTCAGATCAATTGAAGATGATTTGGTCCCCCAAAGTTGCGAAAATAGTCACTTTTTCAACACTTTGCCCCGCATATCAGCAAAGTCTAATTTCTGGGTTTTTTCACACAGGTCATATTTTAATAGGCTTCCAGTGATAATTTTGAGGAAAACAAAGAATTTTCAGAAAATAGACATCCAGAGCTTTCCAACGAGCCATCACAGGCTTCGTTTTGACATTGGGAAGGCCTCCAAAAGTTGCCCACAAGACAGGGGATTTCTTGCTAATATATTTCTTAAGTATTTTTGTGAAAAATGCACTTTTCTGAAGTGGCTTTTCCTAATGTTAGTTTAGCCTTTTTTGGCCATGGTTAGTTAGAAAAATTCAATATAATTTCCTTTTTATCATTTTTAGGATATTTTTATAGATATTTTGTGCCTTGGGCTTTGCAAAGCCTCAAGGAAAAAATCAGATATTTTTGATGGGCCAATGAGCTTGCTAGTTGCACTAGGAGGTTTTCCCTCATCTTGGCCTATATATTCCAAGACACTTCATTGTAAATAAGGCTAAACTTGATGATATAGAGCAATATATGGTTATACAAGCTTGGAAGAAATACTTGTCTCATGTGTTATCACTCAGGTTTTCCTTGAAGTTGTGGAAAATGAAAGTATACCCAAGGTAACCACAAACCAACCTTCAGATGCAGAATCTAGCCAATCGGCATCCAGAGAGGGCTCTCTCTTTATAATTTATCTTTGTTCTTAGAAGGTTTTAGGCTAGTTATAGATCCAAGAGTTTGTTTGAAAAATGGTGGAATCCACAAACTAAGGGCAAGGTTGAAAGTTTTCAGTCCATTGGGCTATGGAGTCAAAGGATGGATTTACTGGATTTCTATTCTACACACAAGATGGCTTTACAGGGCAAGATAGCTAGACAGAGAACAATCCTTAAAATTTAAAGTGGATGGGATGATTTTGAAGGGATGAAAGGAAGCTAAGAATATTTCACCATGTTCAAAAGAAAGAGATGAGATGATTACAAACAAAGAGCAATGAAGAATTCTTTATTACAGTAATCAAGAATGTTTAAATTAGCAAAGCAAGAGCATTTAAGAATTCGTGCTTATAACCAATTTAGAGGAAAACATTAAGAACAATCACATCTGAAATCAGAGTACAATTAAGTAAATTCTGATTCAATCCTTTATGTAAATTATTCATAAATGGACATAATGATATTATAAACTGATATAAAACTTAAGACATAGGGTAGAAAGACTTATTGAACTGCAGTCCGACACATGAATCCTGCAAAAAGTCTTGAGCTTCAAATTGTCATCCAGTAAGCCACAAATAAACTTCTCCAAAATGATTTTATTTCGAAAATCTAAATGTTACAGCAAAGTAATAGAATCCCACCCCAAATGCTTCCAAGAGTGGAGTATTTATACAAATTCTAAACTAAAATATCTTGAAACAAATATCAAAATTGGTTCACAAATCTCTCCAACTATTTTACATAAATAGAACTTAATTAAAGGACACTCAAACTAATGAATCTATTTGGCACTATTTTGTATGGATAGGTGATGACAAAGAGAAGAATTCGAATTTGATCCAACTCTTAGTTGATGATGAGGCATCCAAGTCACTAACTGCTTCCTTTCTTTGTGCAATCTGCTCCAACAATTCTGCAAACTTGGGGTCCAATGATATCTTTTTATTTCTCAATCCGTAATATATATGTAAAAAGTGAACGAGGTTATTGTATATAAATATGTTTTTGAGATAAACCTCGTTCACTTTCCTAAAATTTCTCTCCAGATGTGCACAATAGGCTCTGCAAAAAGATGTGTAAAACAGAGTTTTACAGAGTCTGAAAAATAGCCTCTAAAGATGTGCATGTATCTCTCAGCCTGACATCACTGTGGAAAAACTGAGATAGGTTTTTGTATATGGGTCTGTTAGGAACAAAAATATTCTTAAGTTTTGTATGAAATATTTTGGATTGGCCACAATCCTCTCTGCAAAATGATGAATTAAACTGGAATTTTCTGCAAAACGTGCTTTCCAACATTGTTTAATATTTCCAACACCACAATGGCTGTTAGAAAAGTGAGAGAGGTTTTTTTAGATGGCCCTCTCAAGAACATAAACCTCCTTCAGTTTTTCAAAATTCATCTTTTATTGGTCACAATATTTTCTGCAAAACAATGACTAAAACATGCAATTTCTGCAAAAATGTTCCTTCTTGTTATGTTTTTTCATCTTTTTACTTTCTTGCTCTTTTGACTGTTTTACTTTCACTTTAGACAAACCTCACTATTGGTGAAATTATTCTCATCTCTTTTTACCATTTTACTACCTTCTGTATTTACTTTTACTGTTTACCTTTGACTGCTCTGTAACTTCATTTTAACTTTCACTGACTTTTACCTGATACACTTTAACCACTGATACTCTTTAACTGTTAAAGGAAGATAATCTAAATCTCAGTGAGGGGCATCCAAGGGTGTGACATTCAGAGCTGCCGGAGCTTCCATTTTGGTTCTTGTGTATTCAAAATGGAAGTTTCTGGGTTTTCTTTACAAGCAGGGGCGCGATTTCAGTTTAAATGAAGGAAATTAGCACAATTGCAGTTTCAGGGGAACAATTCACAGTTTAAAACCTCAGAGAATGATCTTAGCGATAATATTTAATCACTAATCAAATGGAAAACAAGGAAAACAAAGTTTCTTTTGAAGTTCGGAGCGCTATAAGATAAATACCTGTTCTTGGAGGCAAACTGGGTTTTAACAGGTATCAAGCGGTAGCAAGAGGATGCTTGAATACTGGTCCGGCGGAATTCTGGAGCGAAATCGGATAGAACAGTAGATTTCAGTGAAAATTTGAATTTCGTAGCGGAAAGCACAGTTGTTTTCAAATAATGAAAATAACATAAAAACACGCAAATTTGTTTTATTTTCAAAGTCAAAAAAGGGGTTTTTAGTTTTTCGAGGAATGACGTCATTTCAGTACGAGCTGACGTGGGGCAGGGGTTGGGCGGTAAGCGGTAATCCCCGCACCGCTTATGGGCAAAGGTGGTATTGAGCGCGGAGGGAGCGATTCCATTGGGGCACTGACACGTGGACGGAGGGCGGTTTGAAAACCACCGTGCCCCGTGGGTTATTGTTCGGGTATTGGATGGCTAGCGGAATGAGTGTTAGCCTTAGATCTGTGGAGGGGCGATCTAACGGTTGAAAGGACGGAGAGATGGTGGGGTAGTTATCACACGGGCCCGGCATAATTAGTCTTTAATTAATCACTCTGGGTGGCACATAATTGGTGGAGAAAAGGTTATTAATTAGTCCTGATAACTAATTAATCCCATAATTATAAGGGGTCGGGGTAAGGAACTTTGCGCGCAGGTCTCCATTACTGTCAAAGTGTCGAGAGGGATGCCAGGTGGATGAGCCACGGTGGCATGGGATTTTTCCGAAGTTTTGGTTTTTTTTTAAATAAAACTTCAGGTTTATTATTTTTTATATTAAACATATATACCATATGTTTAAAGCTTTTCTCATATATGTGTTTTATTATATAATAAATTAACCAATATAGTTAACTTATCATAAGGGCGAGACTATTATATAATGATATATTTAACCAAAGGGCGCATAATGCGGGTTTTTAGTGAATAATTGGGAAATAAATACTTTGGTTAAAGTCTTAATAGATGGGTTTTTTTGGGATATGTATGTAAGAGGAGTTATATACTTAGGATAAGGCATTTTCACTAGGGAGTTAATAATTAAAGTTAAACATTAATATGACAAAGGAACAAGGGAACTCAAAAAACTTTGCACATCTAAGAAAGTGACAATTTCTGAAGTAAATTGCAATATCTCATCTTCAACACTTAAACTTAGAATAGTAAGTTATTTTGAGGGATTTTTATGGAATTTTTGCATAATTTTCCTAAGCAAAATTGGATTTTATTTAGGAAAAGATTAAAGGTGAATGATTATAATGATGAATTATCTCAAGTACTTAGGTGTTTTTGATCATTAGGCCGAGGGTCCGGTCCCTCCAAAAGTCAAGGAAATGCCTTGAGCCCCTTTGATCTCCAAATACCTTAGTACTTTGGGGGAAATTAGTAAAACTTTTAAGGGGAAAGTGATGGGGGAAGTTAATGATTTTGACTTTGCTTGCTGTGATTTTCCAGTGTATTTCCTGCTTCAGTATTTGTGATGAAAGTAAAGGATCAAAAACATTTAGCAGCATCATTCATCAGATAAAACTTTGCAACACCATCTACCTACCCTATCTACTTGACACTACCATTTTCTCTTCTTTATTAGGGTGCATTTGGACTTGCAAACCCTTATCAACCTTTTTCTTTTTACATGACCAATCTATCTAATTCTACCCTTATTACATCCAAGGGCTCAGATTAAACTGTTGAGCACCTTTTATTAACTCTACCTATCTACTTATCTGCCAAGATTAAACTGTTTGGTCAGATATTTATTCTCTATTCTACAACATGAAATTGAAAAATGAATGAGTCAAGTTTAAATAGTTTGACTCTTCATAAATTGTGGCAAAAGTTTGACAAGCTGCACACAATTACTTATTTACAAAAAATGAAATAGTAGTGGCATTTGGATTTGCACACTTTCCTTGGTCTATTTTTGTTTGGGGTTCATTTCTTTCACTTTTTTGACCAATTTATTTTTCTTACCCTTTGATTTTTCTTTTAGTGTATACCCTCTTTACATTTTTTAAATTTTTTGATTTTTTGGTTTTCAATAATATGGAACACCTTTGCTCTCTGAAAAAGGTTTGAACATATTCCATAGTTCAATCAAGACAATCATGAAAAATGACACCTATTGGTATAGGAGTCTAACACTGGCTCCACTTGGGGATGGATTTTCCTTGTGAAAAGTCAAGAACAGCAGATCAAATGCCTCAAAATGTTCTCAAACTGAACCATGTAATCTACTTCTTCTAGTAGCTTTATTGTATATATGATAGTGAAACTTCTGAAGCTTAGGGCCTTCACTTCGGGCTTCAACTCCAATAAGTTACTATCCACTCAAAACTTAAAACTTTGTTGCCCAGTTAGGAATTTTCTGCCTTGTTCCAATCCCAAACATGCATTTGCTGTGGTTGAAAATCTTGAACTGAATATAGTCCTTTTTCTGCAACCTGAAATCTGATCTAAAACTAAAACAACACACAAAAATTTTCAAACCAACTTAATGAAAAACTAGCTGAAAATTGAAAAATAAAAAAAAATGCTCAAAATTCTAAGCTTATTAGCACTCATTTACCTACTCTAATCTACTAAAAATCTTATTGAATCAGGTAATACAAAAATGCCAATGAAGCCAATCAAGTAGCTGTAAAAATAAATGGATAACTTGATTTCTTGTGATCAAAATTGGAAGTATGTTATGATCATGTGCCTTTATAATAAATGATATGGTGTGTAAAGGCCACTTTTGATGTATTTGATCCTTATAGAAAAAACATGTTTGCAGATTTGGGCTCAAAAGATTCTCCATATAATCTGATATAGGATCAATAAAAGCATGATGTATGTTATTTACTTCTAGGCCTTCAATGACTAATTTTTCATTTGAATTATGAATATTAGACCATGAACTTATTTCTTCAGTTTTGTGTTTGAAAGAATAATCATTTTCAATATGCAAGTCAAAAGATAGTACAATTTCCTCTTGCTTTGGAGAAGGAAGATTTTCAAATAATTCTTTAGGATTTCGGAAATTGTATGACTGAATTTGAGAATGCAAAAGTTTGATTTCATTTTCATAATTTTTATAAATTATATCAAGAAGCCATTTTTTAACTCGAGGAGAACATTTTCTTGATTTAAAAAGAAGAAAGAAATCTCTTAGAAAATCCTCATCAAACTGAAGTTTTGATAACTCATCCCTGAATTCATTTAAAATTTCATCAAATGAAAGATTTTCCACAAACCCTGTCATCCAGTATCACTATTAATTCTTTGGAATATGGATTATTTGGTTGTGGAATTGCTCTGAAACTTGAAGCTCTTGATCTCTGATCAACAATGTCTTGATTGGAAAATGATATAAAAAAAAATCAGAAGAATGATGCTCAAATATGCATGGAGATTTTATATTTACAATTTTAAAAAAGAGATAAATGAAAAACTTCTCTAAGATATTCTCTAAAATACAATATACATTGGAAAACTCTATCAATCTAGAAAGAACATAATGTCTTGGATAACAATCCAAGTTGAAAGCCTGATCTTTCCATATTGTTCTTTGAGGTTCATTCCTCCAGTGGAGTCTTGATTCTGAAATTGATTTGGAGTCGCCGGGTGGATGATTTTAACCTTTGTGTGTCTGATCCCTATCCACCATCATAGATCAGACCTAAACCTGTAAAACAATTCTGAAGAAAAAGTTAGTTCTTCAGGAAACCAAATTTTTTGTGAATTTTCAAAACAACTTCTACAAACTCTTCAAGAAATTTAAGATTTTTAATTAAAATTTTCTCAAGGATTTGTTAAACTAGAGAATCTAATTGAATGTTTGAAACTAAGGTTCAGTTTATAAGCTAAACCAGAGATAGACTGAAGCAGCATTTATTTACTATGCAGTTGCAGAGCAAAAGCATTTCAAAAGCTACCTGGCTGATCTTCAAACTCTGTCTATAACTTATAAATCAAACAATAGTAAAATGATTCAGATCCCCAGTATGGTCGCCACTATGTTATCACTCAAGTTTTCCTTGAAGTTGTGGAAAAGGAAAGTATACCCAAGGTAACCACAAACCAACCTTCAGATGCAGAATCTAGCCAATCTGCATCCATAGAGGGCTCCCTCTTTATAATTTATCTTTGTTCTTAGAAGGTTTTAGGCTAGTTATAGATCCAAGAGTTTGTTTGAAAAATGGTGGAATCCAAAAACTAAGGGCAAGGTTGAAAGTTTTCAGTCCATTGGGCTATGGAGTCAAAGGATGGCTTTACTGGATTTCTATTCTACACACAAGATGGCTTTACAGGGCAAGGTAGCTAGACAGAAAACAATCCTTAAAATTTAAAGTGGATGGAATGGGTTTGAAGGGATGAAAGGCAGTTAAGAATCTTTCACCATGTTCAAAGAAAAAAATGGAATGATTACAAACAAAGAGCAGTGAAGAATTCTTTATTATAGTAATCAACAATGTTTAAATTAGCAAAGCAAAAGCATTTAAGAATTCATGCTTATAACCAATTCAGAGGAAAACATTAAGAACAATCACATCTGAAATCAGAGTACAATTAAGTAAATTCTGATTCAATCCTTTATGTAAATTATTCAGAAATGGACATAATGATATTATAAACTGAAATAAAACTTAAGACATAGGGTAGAAGGACTTATTGAACTGCAGTCCAACACATGAATCCTGCAAAAAGTCCTGAGCTTCAAATTGTCATCCAGTAAGCCCCAAATAAATTTCTCCAAAATGATTTTATTCCAAAAATCTCAATGTTACAGCAGATTAATAGAATCCACCCCAAATGATTCCAAGAGTGGAGTATTTATACAAATTCTAAACTTAAAATATCTTGAAACAAATATCAAAATTGGTTCACAAATCTCTCCAACTATTTTACATAAATAGAACTTAATTAAAGGACACTCAAACTAATGCATCTATTTGGCACTATTTTGTATGGATAGGTGATGACAAATATAATAATTCAAATTTGATCCAACTCTTAGTTGATGATGAGGCATCCAAGTCACTAACTGCTTCCTTTCTTTGTGCAATCTGCTCCAACAATTCTGCAAACCTGGGGTCCAATGATATCTTTTTATTTCTCAATCCGTAATAGATATGTAAAAATTGAAAGAGGTTATTGTAGATAAATATGTTTGTGAGATAAACCTCATTCACGTTCCTAAAATTCCACTCCAGATGTGCACAATAGGCTCTGCAAAAAGATGTGTAAAACAGAGTTTTACAGAGTCTGAAAAATAGCCTCTAAAGATGTACATGTATCTCTCAGCCTGAAATCACTGTGGAAAAACTGAGATAGGTTTTTGTAGATGGGTCTGTTAGGAACAAAAATATCCTTCAGTTTTGTATGAAGTATTTTGGATTGGCCACAATCCTCTCTGCAAAATGATGAATTAAACTGGAATTTTCTGCAAAAAGTGCTTTCCAACATTGTTTAATATTTCCAACACCACAATGGCTGTTAGAAAAGTGAGAGAGGTGTTTGTAGATGGTCCTCTCAAGAACATAAACCTCTTTCATTTTTTCAAAATTCATATTTTATTGGTCACAATAGTTTCTGCAAAACAATGACTAAAACATGCAATTTCTGCAAAAATGTTCCTTCTTGTTATGTTTTTTCATCTTTTTACTTTCTTGCTCTTTTGACTGTTTTACTTTCACTTTAGACAAACCTCACTATTGGTGAAATTATTCTCATCTATTTTTACCATTTTACTGCCTTCTGTATTTACTTTTACTATTTACCTTTGACTGCTCTGTAACTTCATTTTAACTTTCACTGACTTTTACCTGATACACTTTAACCACTGATACTCTTTAACTGTTAAAGGAAAATAATCTAAATCTCAGTGAGGGGAATCCAAGGGTGTGACATTCAGAGCTGCCGGAGCTTCCATTTTGGTTCTTGTGTATTCAAAATGGAAGTTTCTGGGTTTTCTTTACAAGCAGGGGCGCGATTTCAGTTTAAATGAAGGAAATTAGCACAATTGCAGTTTCAGGGGAACAATTCACAGTTTAAAACCTCAGAGAATGATCTTAGCGATAAGATTTAATCACTAATCCAGTGGAAAACAAGGAAAACAGAGTTTCTTTTGAAGTTCGGAGCGCTATAGGATAAATACCTGTTCTTGGAGGCAAACTGGGTTTTAACAGGTATCAGGCGGTAGCAAGAGGATGCTTGAATACTGGTCCGGCGGAATTCTGGAGCGAAATCGGATAGAACAGTAGATTTCAGTGAAAATTTGAATTTCGCAGCGGAAAGCACAGTCGTTTTCAAATAATGAAAATAACATAAAAACACGCAAATTTGTTTTATTTCCAAAGTCAAAAAAGGGGTTTTTAGTTTTTCGAGGAATGACGTCATTTCAGTACGAGCTGACGTGGGGCAGGGGTTGGGCGGTAAGAGGTAATCCCCGCACCGCTTATGGGCAAAGGTGGTATTGAGCACGGAGGGAGCGATTCCATTGGGGCACTGACACATGGACGGAGGGCGGTTTGAAAACCACCGTGCCCCGCGGGTTATTGTTCGGGTATTGGATGGCTAGCGGAATGAGTGTTAGCCTTAGATCTGTGGAGGGGCGATCCAACGGTTGAAAGGACGGAGAGATGGCGGGGTGGTTATCACGTGGGCCCGGCATAATTAGTGTTTAATTAATCACTCCGGGTGGCACATAATTGGTGGAGAAAAGGTTATTAATTAGTCCTGATAACTAATTAATCCCATAATTATAAGGGGTCGGGGTAAGGAACTTTGCACGCGTGTCTCCATTACTGTCAAAGTGTCGAGTGGGATGCCAGGTGGATGAGCCACGGTGGCATGGGATTTTTCCGAAGTTTTGGTTTTTTTTAAAATAAAACTTTAGGTTTATTATTTTTTATATTAAACATATATACCATATGTTTAAAGCTTTTCTCATATATGTTTTTTATTATATAATAAATTAACCAATATAGTTAACTTATCATAAGGGCGGGACTATTATATAATGATATATTTAACCAAAGGGCGCATAATGCGGGTTTTTAGTGAATAATTGGGAAATAAATACTTTGGTTAAAGTCTTAATAGATGGGTTTTTTTGGGATATGTATGTAAGAGGAGTTATATACTTAGGATAAGGCATTTTCACTAGGGAGTTAATAATTAAAGTTAAACATTAATATGACAAAGGAACAAGGGAACTCAAAAAAATTTGCACATCTAAGAAAGTGACAATTTCTGAAGTAAATTACAATAACTCATCTTCAACACTTAAACTTAGAATAGTAAGTTATTTTGAGGGATTTTTATGGAATTTTGCATGATTTTCCTAAGCAAAATGGGATTTTACTTAGGAAAAGATTAAAGGTGAATGATTATAATGATGAATTATCTCAAGTACTTAGGTCTTTTTGATCAGTAGGCCAAGGGTTCTGTCCCTCCAAAATTCAAGGAAATGCCTTGAGCCCCTTTGATCTCCAAATACCTTATTACTTTGGGGGAAATTAGTAAAACTTTAAGGGGAAAGTGATGAGGGAAGTTAATGATTTTGACTTTGCTTGCTGTGATTTTCCAGTGTATTTCCTGCTTCAATATTTGTGATGAAAGTAAAGGATCAAACACATTTAGCAGCATCATTCATCAGATAAAACTTTGCAACACCATCTACCTACCCTATCTACTAGACACTACCATTTTCTCTTCTTTATTAGGGTGCATTGAACTTGATATACACAGATGCCTTTTACAAAGATAGTCTCTAATTCTACCCTTATTACATCCAGGCTAAGTTAAATTGTTGAGCACATATATCTGCCTCTTTTGTCTGCCAAAGATTAGCTGACTGATCGGTCTTTATTCTCTATTCTACAACATGAAATTGAAAAATGAATGAGTCGAGTTTAAATAATTGCGTGTGACTCTTCTGTAATAAATTGTGGCAAAAGTTTGACAAGCTGCACACAATTACTTATTTACAAAAAATGAAATAGTAGTGGCATTTGGATTTGCACACTTTAGTTGGTCTATTTTTGTTTGGGGTTCATTTCTTTCACTTTTTTGACCAATTTATTTTTCTTACCCTTTGATTTTTCTTTTAGGGTATACCCTCTTTACATTTTTTAAATTTTTTGATTTTTTGGTTTTCAAGAATATGGAACACCTTTGCTCTCTGAAAAAGGTTTGAACATATTCCATAGTTCAATCAAGACAATCATGAAAAATGACACCTATTGGTATAGGAGTCTAACATCATGCATTGGATAGTTTCTTGAATGTTTTTGGATGATGAAAGAGAATTGTTGTTGGATTCCTTGACTTGGTAAAATGGTATAGTGTCCCTCTATGTTATGCTTCTTAGTTTTCATACATACTTCATGCTCTTGCTTGCTATAAGACAATAGAGAATATATTTGAGACATGCCCTTGGAGGCACTTCAGATTTCCTGTTTCATTATAGCTTCTATGTTTTCTTCCTTCTTAGTCATATCAAAGAATCCTTGATTGCTCTTTGATCACTGAAGAAATTGTTTTCTTGTTTCATTTATGGTTTTATGCATGCTAAGTATGATTCACGGTATGCCCTACTTACTCATGGCTAGTCATAGCTCCACCTCTAAAACATTTCTTTGATTGTTTGATTGTCCTAGTTGAACCAAGGAGGTCTTGTACTGATCTTGCACTTTTCCTGAAACTCTGCAATCTTACTTCGAAGTGCCCGATAGCTTGAAATACTATGCCTAGGCGTTTCCTCATAGTGCTTTGAGTTATTTGTTTGTCTTAATTGTCTTTCCCCAAATTCTGATAGAAATTTTCTAAATTTAGAGAGTCATATATCTCTATGTATTGCTTGAATGTTTATTTCTATGCATTTATAAATTTGTAGTTACATTCATCATGATTAATGGTTAGCCCTACCATGTTTATGTCAGCTATTGAACTATTTATGTTTGAAAGCCTTTGTTCTTCACAAATTTAGTGTCCATCTCACTTATTTTACCTTAAGATCCATTTTACCTTGATCAAATCGGCCCGTCCACATACCTTATATCACCATCTGAAGCTTTCTCGAACTTTTCGACCCCATAGCCCAGTTGATCTGACAATATTTTTATCTATCTTATTCTTTGATTAGTTCCTCCCTTAAAAAAACTAAAAGCAAAAGCAAAAACCTAATTCATAACTAGCCTAAAATCAGAAACATAAGAAGCAAAACAAATAGATATCCCTTACACAAATAGAGAGAGCCCTCTCTGAGTCCAGGAAGGCTAGGTCCTTGGGCTCCAAATATTGGTTTGATGTTACCCTATCACTTGGCTTACCAATCAGCCAAATCACGGGACCCTAACACTTTTAGTGCACCAATAACATAGCTGAGTATGAAGCCCTTCTTTTAGGTCTGCGTTTATTGAAGAAATTAGGGGCCAAAAGAATAAAGGTTCATGGTGATTTTGAATTAATAATTAGGCAAGTGTATGGATAATATACCGCAAAACATGCCAGACTTAGAGCCTATCAAAACGATGTCATGGATTTATTGAAAACATTTGAGGAATTTAAACTAATTTTTGTCCTGAGAAACGAAAATATTCAAGCTAACAGTTTGGCTTTTGCTGCCAAGACATGCTTAACACCTTATGAAACCAAGCAATGCACAACTCAAATTAAATTCAAACCAGATGTTCCTGATAACGATAAATATTGGCAAGTGTTTGATGGAGACAAACAAATAGAAGACTTCCTGCAGTCCAGAAATGAATTTGAACTACCAAGTCCAGATTCAGATTATGAAACAAACTATCCTAGTGAAGAAAATATGCTTGATAGAGAAGAAGAGTCTCCAGAGATGGCTGATGTAAATCTGTTGTCTAAAAAACTTGAAAACATAACAGAAATTGTTGCAGAGTTAGAAAAAAGGAGACTTAGAAATTATGCAGTCTAAAAATCAAAGTTTTCCAAAGGGACTGGTCCCTTTAGAAGAGTTGTTTGATTTCAATGATGTGGCCAAGAAACCAAAACTGGAGCCTGTTGAATCTGAAGTTGAAGAGTGTAATATAGGAAGTGAACTAAAACCAAATATGATCAAACTGTCTAAAACTTTACCAGCTCACATCAAACTGAAATACATAGAGCTATTTAAAGAATTTTTTGATGTTTTTGCGTGGAGTTATGAGGATCTGAAATCCTATGACACTAAAATAATTTAGCACAAGATACCTCTCAAGGAAAACCAAAATCCATTTAAACAAAAACTGCGTAGGATAAACCCTGTTCAGTTACCTTTGGTTGAGAAGGAAATCAAGAAAATGTATGAAGCTGGTATTATTGTCCCTATTAGATATTCAGAGTGGGTGTCTAATCTAGTGTCAGTTAGGAAGAAAATAGGAGAGATAAGTCTTTTTATAGACTTTAAAGACTTAAACAAAGCCTCATTGAAAGACAACTACCCTTTACCCAAGATGGACCATATTTTACAAAAGGTAGTTGGTTCTAAAAGAATTTCTTTGCTAGATGGCTACTCAGGATACAATCAGATTTTAGTGCATCCTGATGATCAATTAAAGACAACCTTTACTACACCTTGGGGCACTCTCATGTATGTGAAAATGCCCTTTGGTTTAATAAATGCTGGTGCTACATTCCAGAGAGCCGTGGACATTGCATTCTCGGAAGAATTAGACTACTTCATCATTATTTACCTTGATAATGTCACTGTTTTTTACAAGAAAGATGAAGAGCACTTAGAACATTTGAGAAACGTTTTCGAGAAATGCAGAAATTTTGGGATATATTTAGATCCAAAGAAAACACTATTTTGTCTCCAGGAAGGTAAACTTCTTGGGCACATCATATCAGAAGAGGGGATAAAGATATACCCAAAAAGGATCGAGGCTATATTGAAAATTACTCATCCTAGAAACATCAAAGAACTAAAATCTTTCATTGGAAAGCTTAATTTCTTGAGAAGGTTCATACCCAACCTGGCTGAACTCCTTAGAAACATTACAAACATGCTGAAAAAGGAGCAAGGAGTTAAATGGACCTTGGAAGCAAAGAAATATTTTGAACTGGTAAAACAAGAATTAACCAAAACACCAGTTCTAATAAGTCCTGATTTTTCAAAAGTTTTTTACATTTTTTCATTTGCATCAGAAAATAAATTAGTTGTTGTCCTATTGCAGAAAAATCCATAGGGAAAAGAGCAGCCTATTGCATTCTTTAGCAAGGCATTGAGAGATGCTCCTCTAAAGTATAACATTATGGAAAAACAAGCCTTTGCCTTAGTCAAAGCCTTAAAAGACTTTAGAGTTTACATCTTGCACTCCCAAATCATTGCCTTTGTCCCAAATTCAGTTGTGAAAGACATTCTAACACAGGACCCAGATGGTAAGAGAGGTAAGTGGATAGCTGTGATTCTTGAATATGATTTAGAAATCAAGCCCACTAAACTCATTAAAGGCCAAGGTCTAGCTAAATTAATGGCTGAATCCAATTTTGAAGTTCTTGATATAATATGATAAATGCTTTAGATGAACAAGAGGAACTTTCAACTCCCATTGTTGAAGACCATTTTATGAATTACTCTTGGTATTCTGATATTTTATTTGTTTTCCTCAATTTGAATACACCTCCTGGTTTATCAAAAACAAAGGCAAGGTTTTTAAAGTTAAAATCTATAAACTACTTCATTGTAGATAAATGTCTTTATTGGAAAAATGCAAGTGGGTTATTGCTTAAATGTTTTCCTGAGAATAATGTAGAGAAGGTTAAGCACGAGTTCCATGAAGGAGAATGTGGAGGCCACCTCTACTGGAAGAAAACAACCAACAAAATCCTTAGAGTTGGTTACTATTGGCCCACCCTCTTTCTAGATATACACAAGATGATAATTGCCTATCATAAATTCCAAATTTTTGAAGGCAAAAGAAAATTGCTGCACTTACCTTTGCATCCAATCACTGTTGAAGCTCATTTTCAATAGTGGGGACTTGACTTCATAGGAGAAATTTATCCACCATCATCTTCCCAACACAAATGGATTCTCACCGCAATAGACTACTTCACCAAATGGATAGAAGCCATCCCTTCTAGGAAAGCCAATGACTCTGTCATCATAGAATTCATTGAGACTCATATCCTCTCTAGATTTGGCTATCCTAGGAAGATCATCACTGATAATGTTGCAGCATTTGGATCCAAGAAGATGGTTGAATTTTTTCACAAATATCAGATAACATTGGGTCATTCTACTGCTTATTACCCTCAAGGTAATGGGTTGGCAGAATCCTCAAACAAAATTTTGGTGAAGATAATCAAGAAGTTGCTGGAGGACAACAAGAATTCTTGGCACACAAAGCTAGTACATGCACTATGGGCTGACAGATTAACACTTAAGAAATATATTGGAATGTCACCCTACTAGCTTGTGTATGGTACATATGCAATTTTTCCAACCAGCCTTGGTGTGCCAGTTATGAAGTTGATTCAAGAAGTGTAGTCTGAAGACCATGACATGATCAGAAGGATTAATCAAATGATACATCTTCAGCAAACCAGAGAGGAGGTCTACAACAGAGCATTACAAAAGCAAGAGAGCATCAAGAAGCTTTTTGATAGAAGAACAAAGGCCAACAATTTCAACATTGGTGACAAAGCGTTAAAGTGGGACTCAAGGAGAGAATACAAGGGAAAGCATGGGAAATTTGATAAATTATGGCTTGGCCCTTATCTCATTCATTCTACTGCTAGTAACAATGCTTATTTCTTGTACGAATTGAATGGAGCTAAACTGTTTGGGGGTATTGTCAATGGCAGGATGCTCAAACATTATTTCTCTTAATCCTATCATGTTTAGAAGCCTTTTTATCTTTTTTTCTCATTATAAATATTTTATCCATCATTGAATTCAAAGTTAGAAAAATCAAAAATACAAAAACAGTAAAAGATAGAAAAGAGGGCAGATTGTAAAAACAAGAAAGGTATAGCCCCATACCAAAAAAGAGAAACAAAATTTGAAAGTGTGCAAGCTTAAATGCCACTTCTGAAAAACACACTCCTAGTTAGTCATATAGCCTAATCATGACTAATTAGTTTTAAATTTACTGCTGATAGGTTAGTAAAATCAAAATTTCCAAACAGTTTAATCTTGGCTTATCAGTTAGGTAGATTAGGATAGAAAATACAGGTTCAAACAAGCTCAAAATCCGAACCTAAGATTCCAAAAGAAGAATGAATCTAATCTGTTTAAATCATGAGTCAAAGATAGAAGCAAACTGGTTCTGATATGCTCAAAACTTGAACCAGATAACAAGGAAAAAACAGCTCAAACAAACTCAGAAACAGAGCTGAAGAAAAGAAAAGGGTGTGCTTAAATCTTTCAGATCTTAAGCCTTCACCATTTTGATTTAATTTTCTGCAAATAAATTATCTATGTACAACTTGTTTTTATGCCATAGATCAGCAACAAGTTAGACTGTTTAATCCTGACTTGTATGCTTTTAAATTTCTTGTTTCAGAATTTAGGGAATGAAAATCTGTTATACAGTCTAATCCTAACAGATAGTAGTTAGGTAGAGAAGCTTACGAACTCAACTGTATAATATGAGTTCATGGAGAAATAAGAAGTAGACTTAGATTAGTTTTTTCTTTCAAAAAATAAAATAAAATGTTTGTAAAAGAGTTTTCCAATCCAAATGCACTCTGAAAGAAGAAAAAATGTTATATCAGTAGGATTGGGTAGGCAAAAATATTTTTTGATAGAGTTCCATTGTTTTCATGGCTGCTAACATTATCAGAATAGAAGAAGATCTTCCAAAGTGAAGAAATTTGCAGCCCAATGGATGAGGCATTGATCAGCCCCCAGAGAATACAAGTCTGAAGTTCTTGACACCTTTAAGAAGTGGTCATCCCCATGTGGAGCCACTGTTAGCCACCTATAAAATTTGTCATATCAAATGGTGGCTAAATAATTTTTTTTTAAGACTTCAAGAAACAATTTTATAGCCAAATTGTTAGTTCTTGAAGTCTTGTGAAGATGACTTATCCTTTAGTTAATCTTCACTATTGTTTCCCTCTTAATTCTGAAAATCTGTTGTTCTCCCTGAAGAAAAGACTGCTGCAAAAAACTCCATTTTTCCCTCATTTTACCCCTTCTTCCACTCAAAATTAACCTCCATTTTCATCCTCTTTTTCCTTATGAAATTCCTCTATTTTCCCTCATTTCCTTTTTCCCTTCATAAAAACCCCTTTTATAAGGTTTAAAATCATTTTTAAACCTTACCGAAACCCTCAAAATCCTTTGAAAATCCTTGAAAATTCATAAAAAATCCACTTTTTCACATTATAGGCTAAAGCCCCTTTTTGGCTAAGCCCTAAATGACTTCCCCACCATGCGACCTGGCATGGGAACCAAACGTTAAGGCCCCAGGCGCTTATCGCAATCAGGCGTTCCTTGTGTTATGTTGCCTCTTGCTTTTAGAAATCCCCGTTTGCGATTGTCCCCTCCTCTTTATATCCCCCAACCCCTTCGCCTCTTCACATAACACGGAGCCTGCAATCGGGCGTTAAAAAATATTATAACACCTTTCCAAAACCAAATTTTCCTTTTTATTTCATAAAAAACCCATTTTTTTTATGTTAAAAGGAAAACCCACCGGTTCATTGGTTGAGCCATTCCCAACCGTTGATCTAATCCAATCAAACGATCATCGGGATCTCGCATTGGAGATTTCATTGGATGCATTTAAATTTTTTATTTCCCCCCCTCCGATTGGCCCCTTCTGATGGATTCCCAGCCGTTGATCTCCCCTGCTAGGCCCAGATCCGATGGTCCACATCGCTATGTTCATAAGCCCATCCCTCTGCCTTTGGACCTCCGATTCATTCCTAACCGCCGATCTGATCCTCAGATCAATGACCCTCGTTCAATCACATCAACACTTTGATCCCTTTTCCCCCGCCGATCGCAATCTTCCGATTACATCTGGGCCATCCATTCTTTTAAATCTGACGTTCCAGATGAATCCTCATTTCCCTTTGTTATTCCTCAAGCCCCGTTGTATAATTTTTTCGGTGGATCTCCACCATTGATCTCTGCAGATCAATGACCCACAATGACCCGATCTCTGCCGACCCCTCACTTCATATTTCATTCATTTGACCCCAAGATTGAATCTCCGTCGTTCATTCCACTCATCCAACGATCCAGATTCAGCCCGATAGGCCCAACTCCTTTGGGTCCTACCTTCCCCCAGATCAAATCTCCATCGTTCGTTCCTATGATCTGACAGTACAGATCAATACCGCCTTGGCTCTGCCCCACCTTCTTCCGCCCGCGCAACTTGTTTTATCGCGCTCTCACCTCCACCATTAGATCTACTTGTCTGAGATATAATGGCCAAGACTCCATATCACATGATTTTTAAGCCCGCAGGTTAATTTTCCGAAGTTACCCGATATGGGCGGTTTTAAAATGCCACGTGTCGGCCAGTAACGCATATCGTGTTCAAAAAGTTAAAACCGCCTTCCTTCATTTTTATCGCGTGAAAACAGTGGTTTCTATGGCCAAAACCAATTTAACCCATTTGTATTGCATTCCATCGCGTTTAATCTCAGCTGTTGATCTCTGCAGATCAACAGTCCTAGTTTAATCATCGCCCTCCACCCATCCTCCAAGGGGCTTTTAAATTAAATCTCCGTCGTTGATCTCTGTGGCCGATCTCATTCGACGACCCAGAATTATTCTGAAACCTCAAATTCATTTTTAATCCTTTTTCCCTCTGCCAAAGGTTTTTAGCCCATTTCCTTGGTTATTTCTTCCATTTCACGATAATGTAGCCCCTCTACATTATATTTCCCCGATCGATCTTGACCGTTGATCGTTGCAGATCGACGACCCTGTCTTAATCTCCCCACCGTTTATTCAACTTCCTCCCATCTAACCTCTGCAAGAAAATCCTCGTCGTTGGATGCTTTCATCCAACAGCTGCAATCTAATCTCAGCCTCCAAAGCAGTCTAAACCCAAATACGCAAGATTTTTCTAATTTTTCTTAGTTTGTGCAGATTTTAATGGTTTTTTCAAATGTTTTAAAAGAGAATTGAAGGCCATGGATGATGATCCCTCGGGCAATCATCCATCAAGGAGAGCATTTTGTAGGGTTATGAATTATGTTTTTTCAGTGCCTCATGAGCACTAATGCCATTATAAAACCTCTGTAACGCCTGCACATCAACAAGACACAACAAAACTTTATCAAACAGAGAGTATCAGTGTTAAAAGATCCAGTCACAGAAGAGATAAAGAATCAAAGATGGTTTACACAGTTTAAGGTATTACATCCTAAATTGACTATCTAAAGCCTAATCCACTCTATTAAACATAGTTTGAAGAACAGAAGATATAAATTAGGCCAAATTATGCCTAACACAGAATTAAATCAAATTAACAGTGTTTAAAGAAAATCAATAATATCTATCAGTCTGAGAAGCCTCCACTGCCACATCAGAGGCTAATTGAATCATCTCAACTACCAAAAGCCACCTGTAGCCTCAAAACATTCAAAAGAGGCCATAGTTATGGCCCGAACAGAAGATATTTGCATCAATAAAGCTGAACAATTAATTCAATCAAAGGAACTTATTGTAAACTGTCAGCAGAGTTATTACAAGGATGACAAAGAGCCTTAAAGTCAAAAAAATATTCCCAGCAAGATTAAATACTTAATGTAAATCAATTAATACAGAGGAAATATCAAAAAGCTTCTCCATTGAGCCCCTCAAAGGCCGAGAAACATTTAACTGTATTAATTGAACCTAGAAGATCTTTTATCCCATCCCACCTCCTCATTTCTTCTATAAATACTTCTGTAGAAGATGAGATAAGGTTGGTCACTGCATATCTGTTGCATGTAAATAGTTTACTGAAGCTGCTGCAAGCTCTGTTTGTAATTGAAGATACCTAAGTTGAGATGAGAAGTTTGAAGCTGTAGAGAACCATTGGACTTGAAGATTGTAACTAGTTTGAAGGATCAAATACAAGTTGATTTATGGGATCCTGGTCTATGTCAATGGTGATGTTTTTCTTATTGTAACTTGCTATTTGAATTCTGTTTCCATTCTGTCCATCTTCTCTGATAAAGAACAACAATTATAGAGTTAGGATTTACTGTCAAAGGTACCCTGCTCTTACTGATAAGCTTTATCTACATGTTTTCTTCCAATTGTGTTGTTTAAGAATGATTTAATATAGTCCAAGAAGTTAGGAATGATGGCGTTCCCTCGTCCTACTGTCTAAACTAAGCATTGTTCTTGAATGTTATTTTCAGTTTCTGCCAAGTAAAGTTGAACTAGGGAAGTCTATGGTGAGCCCTATCCTCTAGTTTTACCTCCAAAGGTTGTCTGAAAGTTTCCCTAAGGGTATGTTGAAAGCAGGCTAGGTTCAAAGTCCTTACCTGATCTTAGACTATTCTTTGTTATCTTATGTGTTGTCTTGATAATTTTGCCAAGTAAAGCAGAGCTAGGGAAGTCTATGGTGAGCCCTGTCATCTAGTTTCTTCTCCAACAATTGCCTTGAAAAGTTTCCCTTAGAATATGCTGAAGGCAGTATAGGTTCAAAGTCCTTACTTGATCTTAAGCTATTCTTTTTGTGTTTTAAATGTTTTCTATTGAAAATGCATCAAAATTAGGCTAGTTTCAAAGTACTTACCTGATCTTAGATTAATTTTATGTCTTTCTTAAGTGTATGCCGAAAGCAGGATAGTTTCAAAGTACTTACTTGATCTTAGGCTGCTACTTGTTCTTCCTTTGTTAAATTCTCTTTCTTATTGTTTCATTTCATTCCATAAAATCAACTTTAAATATATCCTTAGACATAGATGACTTGCCCCATAGACCACTCTTGAACCTTGTTGTTTCAATTAAATCCTACTATGACTCCATAGCCCAATGGATTGAAGTTGTTTCTTTCCTATCTTCTTAGCTGAATCAATTTTCACTTTCATTCACCTTCACCCTTCATTTACACTTCCTTCACCTTCACATATATTTTCCCAACCAAAACAAACAAAAACCTTGTTCTTCATAACTAGCCCAATATCACACATAAAAGCCTTAAATATAAATCAATCTTTGCACTTATAGAGAGATCCCTAGAATCCCAAAGTGGTTCAAGCATTCTCTCCGCAGCTTCAGTCTCGCCAATCTACTGAAATTACGGGGAGCTAACACAACCTATGAGATATGACATGCATGTAGACTTCATTGGACAAGATTCACAAGAATAGCCTTGGAAGACAATTCCTCGACGAAGATTTCCATCCAAATAGCAACATATTTTTTTATGGCTATTGTTATTAATGTGGAAAATTTGGTCATAAAGCTGTAGAATGTCAAACATACCCTAGGAACCAATACAATTCCAGGAGATCTATCAAATATGAACCTCCCAGGGCTCAATGAAACATCAATATATTTGAACATTTAATAAATAATATTTAATGTTACAAATGTCAGAACTTTGGACACATAGCCAAAGACTGTAGACTTGAAAATCCTCCAGAAGAATCTTCAAAGCCACAGAACAAACGAACATGGAAGAAGAAGAAGATTGATAATTTTTCTCTCGCTCTCAAGGCTCAAAACAACAAAGATGTGTGGTATGTTGATAGAAGTTTCTCAACGCATATGACTGGAGATAGAAATAAATTTGTATCTCTGAAAGATAAGAAGAATGGAACCGTGTCCTTTGGAAATGATGGATCTTCAAATGGTATAGGATCAGGTACCCTCACTCTCGGAAGTAAATATTCTCTAGCCAAGAATGTTCTATTGGTTGAAAACATGAATCACAATATGCTCAGTGTTGGACAAATGCATGATCAAGGACACACAATACTATTCAACTCCACAAAATGTGAAATTAGGAAAGGTAGGTATGGTGAAATTGTGGCTACAGCAAGTCGAGCTCCAAACGACATATATGTTCTGGATGATGCAACTAAAGCACATCTACTAGCTAAAGAGGATGATATAATATTTGGTAGCAATGATGATCGACTAAGTAAGAACTTTGCTAAAAATATGGAAAGTGAGTTTGAGATGTCTTTACTTGATGAGCTTACACACTTCTTAGGGCTTCAAATATCTCAGCAAGATAAATGAATATTTATATGTCAAGCCAAGTACATCAAGGAAATTCTCAAGAAATTCAAAATGGAATATTGCAAACCCATCTTTACTCCGATGGTAACATGTTTAAAATTGAGCATAGAAGACTCATCTAAGGATATGGATCAGAGGTTGTACAGATCTATGATTGTTAGTCTTCTATATGTAACAACCTCCTGTTGAGATGTTATGCAAGAAGTTGGACAAGTAGCAAGATTCCAAGCATCACCAAAAGAATCACATATTATTGTCGTCAAAATAATTCTTCGATATCTAAAGGCAACAAAAGAATATATCTTGTGGTATCCCAAGGGTAGAAATTTCATTATTCAAGCCTTTATAGATGCAGATTGGGTAGGAAGCGTTGATGATCGTAAGAGTACTCGTGAAGCATTTTAATATCTTCGCCAGAAGATTAGGAATCTCCCAAGTTCTCATTAGATTTTCCTTATTCAGAATATAAAGGGGGAGTGAAGTGTGTATAGGTCCACAGGATGGTTTTGTGTCAAGGGGAGTTACCCTTTACCATTGATGTCAAAGGGGGAGATAATGTTGTAGGAAGAGGTGTATTGATCGCAGGGGGAGTACTTGTGTTGCCATCAATGCCAAAGGGGGATATTGTTGATCAGTGGTTGTCATTGATGTAAACCCAAGCAACACCAGGGGATACCCCGATATTTCATGGTAATTTTGATCTACTAAATTACTACATTATAGGTCAATAATATTTTTGATGGTTTCTACTTTTCGAGATGTTTATGTTTATATTTGAAAAACCATGTAATTCTCCACGGTTTGAGATATATTCATGTTTGAAGTTTGTAACCCCAGATAGTGGGCTAAAACCCCATGGGGTTGTGGCATGGGTCATTGAAAATTCAATAATTAATAATTTTTAAGCTCCTAAAATCCCTTCCACGTTCACTTGTTGAAGTCCCTCTCAACCTAAGAATTTATATAAATTGTGATCCTCCTATCCTCCTCATGTAGGGATTTTGCCACCTAAAATAGTTCATTGTGGAATTTGTGCTATAAATTTTTTTCTACGAAGGTTCAAAAGTTGAAATTTTTATGAGGCGAAGCCGAAATCCTAAGGAAGCTCTTGTAAAAATTTCAGATCAAGGTGTCCAATATTTTCAGAGATAGGAGCTGTGGAAGTCAGTGTTTTTGCAAGCTCCTGAACTTCATCTCAAAGAAGTGATGTTGGGAAAATCATCATAACTCTCTCTATGAGTATTAGATTGGAATTTTGTAAAAAGTGGCAGATAGTGCACGGACTTTGGTTTTCTCTGTATCAATTTCCGAGCCAAATGAAGAAATCGTGACACGTGGCACACCATACAAATTTTCTCTACTAAACCAGTCCATAATTAGGGCATTGTGAGAGATTGGGCATAACTCTCCCTTGAAGAATCAAAATTGGGTCAGACCTATGGCATTGTCAAGAAGACTCAAAAGAATACTACATGACCAAAAATCACATATTAGGGATCTGAAATAAAAAAGATACACCAGATTCAATATCGAGCTCCTAGAAGGCAAGAAAAAGCTAGATCATGTGTTGTCAAGGGCTGTAAAAGACCAGACTTTCTAGGGAAGAAAAGCAAAGAAAGGTGCAACAGAGGGTAGCATGAAAAGAGAAGCAATCAAGTTGTAGAAATGTAGTAAGAAGTTCACTATATGAAGTCTTCAAGTGGGCAGCGGTGCATACAGTCATTATAAAGGTATCATTCTACTAAGTCATTGTAAATGCATCATTGTAAAAATTGTACAAGTGTCTATTTTCCAAGCATTGAAGAGGCATTGTCGGGAGGTCTAGGATCATCATTAAGTGGTTGTGTCATAGTTGAGGTTATGGTCTAGTGTGTCTTCTTCTTCTACATCATTCCATATCATTGTAACGTGGACCATTTTCCCTGGTACGGGAGTCCATTCTTCTTTTATTCTTCTATAGGGTGTTAGGGTGGTGCTAGGCTGGTGCATGAAGTCACCAACAGGTTCAACCCTGTGAAACCTTCAGGGTGGTAGGGTGGTGCTAAGGTGAGCTGTAGTTCATTGGGTGTTGGGGAATCCGTTTAGTTGAATACTGTAGAATCTCGAGCGTTGGAGCGTCCATCCAGTGGGAGCTGGAGAAGAATGATTTTCTAGTTTCGAGGAAGTTGGAGCTTTATTTTCAATTGGAGTTGAATATTAAAGAATTATTAGAAAATCATTTAGGTGGTTTTTGTCCTGGAGAGGGTTTCCACCTTAAAAAATGTGTGCAATTGTGCTCCTTTTATTTACTTTTATCATTGTAAAAACATTGATAATAATTGAAGATTAACTAATTCTCTCAAAGATTAATAATAATACTAATTGAAAGGAATATTGATTCACCCCCCCCCCCCTCTCAGTATTTCCAACATGATCAGCTTTTAACATTTTCCATTTCTTAGTTTTCAACCTTTTCTTTGATTGAACTTCTATCAACTTTATGCGTGTTGAACACACCAATGGGCTACATTGACAACTTATGACATCAGGTTCATAGTCTTGAAAGTAAAAAAAATCTTGGCTTTGATGAGCTTGTTGAAAAAAATAAACTTTCAGTATAATAGACCCTCTTTCATATATACACTTATTATCATCATAGTTTTCCAATAATTTCATCTTTGGTTCAGTGCAATGCATCAAATAATACTTGACATTTTCTACGTTGTTAGTAGGTGCAACTATAGCAAAAACATCTCCTGCACAAAAAAACAAGTACATAAATTTAGATAATAATTAACATGAAAAGTTAACTTTAAAATTAATATATGTACTTGATTTTATATGTAATTCTATATCTCTATCATTTGAAAGCAATTGAAATGTTACCTTCTCTAACAAGATCATAAATTCGATCACCTTCAGATGATGCTATAGTCTCCTCTGATTGCATCTCTTCAAATTTTACAACAAACATTTCCCCCTTTGTATTTATTTATGTATGTTGCCAATATTTTACATACATTTTTTTTCACAAACATCATTGGATTATGTGTCGTCTATGCAAACATAACAAAAAAATAATATTTTATTTTATCAAATGCAAACACATTTTGGCACTCCTTTGTTTTAATTGAATGCAATTATCGAGTCCCTTTTATTGTTTCAATGTCATTTCCATTCGATCTATCTACATCTTGGACCCCAATATGCCAAAAAAACCTATATGGAAAATTCAAAAAAAATATGAATATGTTATTTAAAATACAATCAAAGATAATAATTGTGATAAATAATGTTTAAAATTAGAGAATTAATAAAAATCAGATCATGTATATTAAACTTCTACATCTATATATATGCAAGTTAATTTGTATATATGTACATGTACCTTCGTACTTCCCTTTACTCATTAGTCTCATGGCTTAGTGAAGCGATGCATCATTGAACAACTTGCTTAGCTGAGACAAGTCAGTGTGTAGAGTGGTCCATTTGATATCTTCGAAGCGATCATTTTATACATGCCCCTACACCATCATGTTCTACTTTTCCTTGACCAGTCTCAAAGAAACTCCAACAATGTTTAATGCGAGATTTCATATGAAGATGACACAACCAAAATAATGATTGTTAAGATTTGAATTGACTTGTACATCCATCTGACCATATCAAATGTTCATTTAATTTTATTCCACGACCTTTCAATGAGTCATAAATCTTATCAAAACAATGTTGTACAAAATGTGTATCAAGTGTACGATCGTCACTGATATAAAAGTGATATTCTTTAATAACATGTCAATTTTCACTGGTTCTTTCTATATGATCAACACTCTGTTTAGTGTGTGTATATAGAATATGGATAAGCATAGATACTTGATCAGAATAATATTATTCATTACGTATTTCATTTTGTGGAAAAAATGTGTAGTTCTATGCAAAATCAACTATTGACAAAATGGTCCTTGGTGGAAAAACTTCATGGGATTTTTTGAATTGCAAGTCCTGCCATCGAGCTCTATGGGAATGCTTGGTGTATTTATAAATTTCTGCCTCAAAATTTCTCAAAAAATCTATCACAAAATTTTCTTCTTCTTGTAAATAAATCCTTCTAGCACTTGTAGTACTACTTGAACCAATCAATGTATGAATATATTCATATCTCTTCCATTTCACTTTTATGTTGGACAATGATTGATCATTTATATCAATAGGATATTTTTTGTGAAATAAAGTCAAATTTCCACAATGATCACATTTTTTAACACCAACACATTTCTTTTGGTAAAATAATTCATGGCTTTCTCTTGCATATAGAATTTGAGATATGAAATCATGGATAGTTGTAAGTTTTTGTAGATGCTCTATGCTTGATGAAACTTTACTTTTTATCCCCAATATCAGTTAGCAATCACATAAACAAGAAAGTAAAATTCTCATACTAGTAGATCGGCAGAAGACAAGCCAAAAACATATATGTGTGTTGGTGTGTTATGGCAGTCAACAAGATGCTTCAACTAGCAAAGTCTCAATACGTGTAATATCCCAAAAAGGATTTTCTACAACAGTAAGAATTCCATAAGGTATTCCAAAGTTGGAGAGAAGCAAGTAATAAAATCATATAGTGTATTAAAAAAAATATCCATCATATAACAATCACAACAACAAATTGTGTCTTCATACAATGTCACTAAGTGGGGAAAAGCAGTAATATTGGCCCCAAAAATGTTAATTTCTGAAGATGGAGTTATAACAGTGGAAAATAATGGTTGTTTCCCTTAGAATATGTAATATATGACTTGCATGAAAAAGATTTTCAGAAACAAATTCCTTTAGCCTAGTTAAACAGGCCTCCCATGCTCAAAACAACTTAAAATTGATAAAACCCCAAGACTGCAACACATAGAAATTGCTGCATAAGAGACTGCGCAGTATAATGGAGATCAAACTTAGAAAATAGAGAGACAAATCAGATCTTCTATTATATTACTCAATGAGGCATAAAAAAAGAGATCTAGTCTCTTTTATACAGATCCAAGAAGACCCGATAAGGTTCCTTGACAAAAAAGATATACAAGAAAGAGCTGCAACAGATATGAGGCTGATTCACACTATATAGCTGAAGCTCTGCATAAAAATGGCTGAGAATGCAAATAAATGGCTTTATACTCTTCTAATAGCTCTCCCAAAGAAAGGCTGATCCTCCTCTTGGGAAACTAGCTCATAAAAGTGGGGTTTTCACCCCTCCCACTGAATACCTTAAGAAATAACATAGTTTCTTGAAGGGAATGAATTATGGCTGAAGGTAAATTCTTGGCCCAACACCTGATAGTGGAAAATGTAGATCATAAACCTCCTCTTAGATCTCCTCAACAAGATCTCCAAGAAAGAGTAGGGAATCCCCACATAAGAGAACCCTAGCACTAAACAGTGCAGCAAAACCGGCTAAACAGCCAAGAGTGAAATGAGTCTAAACAAACCATATGAAAAATATAATCTTCCATCTAACCCTGTATGCTTGCTATCTCTTCCATTATATAGTTGATGAGCTCCCTCACCAAGGGTCCCACCCCATTAGGAGGTTGCTTCCATGCAAAGGCTCCTCCACCAAAATCACGCTGTCGTCATTAGTGAGGATCATCCCTTTACAACACAGTTTTATTTAGTCAAGCTTGACTGGATCAATATTGATGGGATCATCCTTGACTGAATCTTAATGCGTTGTCTCCTTTCACACTCAAGGTGTCTTCATTTTGACTAGCTAGATTTCTCTTCATTCACATTGAGCTGTCTTTATTTAGGATCCACTCTTTGAGGATAAATTCTTTTGACTTTGTCAACTTGAACTTGTCCACAAAGTTTAGACCTCTTTCACACATGTGGATGCTTGATCTAGTTATTTCATGATCCCTTTTTACATTGTGAGGGATTTTTATTCCTACTTAAGTAATTAATGAGCCCCCTTGCTCATTTATTCATTCAACTAGATTTTAAAAGAAAAATTAATATTCCTATTAGTTGCATGCTAATTTAGGAATATTATAGTTTCCCCCTCCCAAATGTTGCTTGTCCTCAAGCAACTGCAAGGGTGCTGCAAAATCTCCCCTCCTCTGTAGAAAATTTGAATAACTGATATATTATTCACTGCGATTCTCCTGATCACACACTATTTTAGCTTCATGCACAATACAGAATCTCTTCTACCATTGATCATTACATGCGGAAATAAAATTGATTTCATGCACACATTAAAACCATAAACATTCACACATATGAACACAGTATTTCATGGGAAAGCTTAAAGCTGAAAACCCCAACTATCTGTATATTATATGTCATAGAGATCATGTAACAATCATTGCACAAATCTCCTCACAAGCTCTTAGCACAACCTCCAATTGCTACACACTAATCAAGCTAGATCTAGCAAAACACATGCTCCAATCTTTGCCACCTGATAGCCAACCTCTATTGCATAATCAATGTTGTAGGATGACTCATTAAATAACTTGAACCACCTGGCTTGTACTACACAATCCTCATGGGCTCCTCCAATCACTGGTTGTTGCAAATATCCAACAGTATAGTCACAACTGATAGTTAACCTGCTCTTTCACCTATCTCTGCACTGGTATCCACTGAAACTGTCCATGCACTAAATTTAACTGATGTATTATTTAGATGATTAATGAGTTTATAATTAGTGAATTAATTAATAATTAATTCACACCACTCTTCACTAGTGTATTAATCAGTTAGACTAAATACAACTAGTTCAACTATGTTTAGATTAGTTAAAATGAACACAAATCCATTAACTCCTCAATCAACTCCACCAAACTCTGTCACATGAGTTCTAACTGAATTATCCATGCAATAGCTCAACTTAACCCTTAGGAATAGCGTAATTCATTCTGTCAGCTCCTGTGCCACATCTGTGCACTTAACTGAAGTGCTCCAAGAGAATAAGATAATGTTTATAGTCCAAATATTATTAAGAGCTAATAATATTCGACATATCTATTTTTAGACTGGCAATATAAAAATAGATTCTGCCCAATATGTCTAAAAATAGAAGTCCATCTATTTTTTCCAACTTGACCAACCATCCAAAAATAACATCCTGCAACTCATAGAACATGATCCATATGTCTAAAAATAGACTTTGCGCCAAAAATAGTCTGTGGGCCCACTTAGTGAAGGCGACTCTTTTCACTAAGCTCATCATCTTGTTGCAATCTCAACACTCCATCTCAACAAGATAAGGATTATCTTCCACCCCTATCCTGCCTCTGTGGTATTCAAATTTGCTCCTGGTGAGCGCCTTCGTCCAGATATCAGTATCCTGATCCTCTGTGGGAATGTATGAAAGTAACATGATCTTCTGCTGCACACAATCTCTGATATGATGATACCGAATGTCAATGTGCTTAGATCTATCATGAAATACTAGATTAACTGAGAGTTTGATGCAACTCTGATTATCACAATAAATCATAGTAGGCTCTAAGTGTGAACTGAACAACCCGACCAAGATCTTCCTCATCCATATAGCCTCGCATGCAGCCAAACTTGCTGCCATATACTCGGCCTCTACTGAACTGAGTGCCACAGATTTCTGCTTCCCGCTGTACCAAGAAACTGTTGTCGACCCGATACTAAAAATCCCTCCAGATGTGCTCTTTCTGTCCGTTGGGCTCCCTACCCAATCTGCATCCGTGAAGCCACATAGCCTCACCTCATCCGACTATCTGTACCATAATCCATATTCCGATGTGCCTCTGAGATATCTCAATACATGCTTGCCTGCCTTCCAGTAGAGCTTGGTAGGCTTAACCGTAGCTTGTGAAATCTGGTTCATAGCATAGCATATGTCGGGTCGTGTATTGAATAGATACATAAGTGACCCCACCAACTGTCGATAAATAGTGGCATCCACTACCTCTGCTGAAGTAGCATCCTCCTTCCTCCATCCACCAGGAAGAGGAGTATCAACAGGCTTGCAGCCATGCATGTTTAACTTCTCCAGTATCTCTCGGGCATAATTTCTTTGAGAAACAAACAGTCCATCATTGCGCTGCCAAATTTCCAATCCCAGGAAATAATGAAGGAGGCCCAAGTCCTTCATCTCAAACTCTTTTGCAAGATTAGCCTTGCATGAGTGTATCAACAGTTCATCACCCGTCAAAATCAAATCATCTACATAAATTACAATGATCAGCAACTTACCCTCCACCACAATCTGGTATAGGTTCGGATCCACCTCACTCTTGGAGAATCCAAGTCCGGTGAAATAACTTTCTATCCATGTGTACCAAGCACGAGGTGCTTGTTTCAACCCATACAATGCTCTCTTGAGCCTGCACACATGCGACTCGCTACTGAAGATCTCGAAACCTTCGGGCTGCTCTATGAACACCTCCTCCTCAATGACTCCATTGAGGAACACAGTCTTCACATCCATCTGATGAATGTGCCACCCCATCTGCGCTGAGAGAGCAAGAATCGTCCGTATGGAAGAATACCTTGCGACAGGTGCAAAGGTCTCCTCATAATCGATCCCCTCAATCTGTGAAAAGCCTTGGGAAAAAAATCTTGCCTTTTACTTCTCCACACTCCCATCAGGTGCCTGCTTGAATTTGTAGATCCATCTCGAACCCACCATTGATTTCCCTTCCAGCCTCGGGACAATCTCCCATGCACTATTTCTGACAATCGAATCATACTCTTCCACCATGGCATCTACCCATGCGGGATCCTCCACAACTTCCTCGAAAGAGGATGGCTCTGTCACAATACACTTGCTCATAAGAGCCATGTATCTAGTATACCGATCAGGTGACTTTCTTTGTCTGTGTTGTGATGTAGGTGCTCCTACAACCTTCTCTGCATCTTGAGCCAGTCGCTCAGCTTATGTAGTGTGCTTCCGCCCTCTGATGGTTGGCGCTGCATGAGTGGTATCTTCCACTCCATGAACCTCCTCTTGTGGCTGATCCACATCCTGAAGCTCATCCTTAGGAACTAATAGCTCCTCATATGCATGCAAGTGTGGCTCCCTCTCAAGCGAACACTTCATGGCTTTCTCCTCATGAAATTTGATATCTCATTGCACAACAGTCTTGCGACTCTCTGGAAAATACACACGATAGTTGTGGGGTGTATCAGTGTACCCCAAGGAAAGGGAAACCTCTCCGGAGTCTCGTAACAATGGTCTCCTCGCTTGAATGGGCCTTAAGGGAAAGAAGGGATTCTTTACAGCACAAAGGCACTTGGGAATAGGGAGATGCAAAGCTTCAACACTTCAAGACTAGCTTGCCATGGATCTGAGCAAGATTTTATAGATGGGGAAGGAGGGAGTTGGGATCCCTATTATTATGGGATTGGCCCTATCAACAAGGAAGGTTCTATAGAAGGTGGCAAAACTACTTCCCTTCCATAGAACTCCCGCAGCCAAACCTCCCAACTCAAGATAGGCAATGGTTGTGAGTTTGTTTGAACTCAACTTTCGCCATCCATATTTAAAAAACAGTCCCTAAAATGGGTGGCGCGATTGCTGCTCTATGACAGAGCGCCAAGTGGCGCGACCTCTTTACAGGATTTCCCTGATTGGCGCGAGCACTGAACTGTCTACCCGCGCCAATGCAAAAAGAGCCGTTTTTCATGGATTTTGCAAGGAGATGTCTCAAGGGGAAATGAAGCTCATACTCAGAGGGATGCATTGATGATGTTTTCAAGGCATGACAGTGTTCACAGGTCACATAATGGGTCCTCCATTGTGCGGGACGGGGAATGGTAGGGACGGTGACAAATTATTGTGTAACAGATGCCCCCTAAAGCATGAGGCCCGAGAGAGAGAGGGGTGAAATGCTTTACGAGAACATGTTCAACTGAAGGCCCGCCGTCGGAAAACCTGCGCAGAAAGATACAACTGATATCTCAAGTACATGATGTATATATGGTATGGACGCAGCCATCCGAAACAGAGTATGCTATAATCCGGATCTAGGGTATGGGCGCAACCATCCAACTAAGATCAAACAAATAGACTCAGGTATGGTCGCAACCATCCAATCAGTGAGTCATGTACATAATGATAATAATCCACAATCGCAGCCTGGATTACAACAGACACAATCCAGGGTCTTGCGCTCCATCTCGACCCAAAAAAGTACAAGTTCTAGCATGCGAATGTGTGAGCTGATGTCGAACATGCAAGAACATCGTCTGATTACCAGCCAATGATGAAAGCTGTTAACAGACGCGAGAGAAACCACCAATAATGACGATGGTCCTCAAGGTACCACAGGTACAATCTACGGCGTGTGAATAAATGAGTTGACGTCGAACACCCGCAGAATCATCCGATCGGAGGCCAATGATGAAAACCTCACGTCGAATGCGACGAACCTGCCATTAAGGCATGCAGGCTCCAAGGTACCATCAGGAGTCTCTAGACCAACTTCCTGGATAATGAGTTGAAGTCGACAGGAAGTGACCTCGATCGAAGGTGGGCCATAATGATTCCCACATCATCGACACGAGACAGAGGAACATAATGTTTTGTTGTGAATCAGGATCATATGAGAAGCAGAGGAAGGTTGATATTCGCAGAGGCCAACTTCTCTTGAACACATAAACGGCACGACAATGGACTTGGCAGTATTTGACATCAACGGATCAAAGGTCATGGCGACGAGGCAGTGAACAGATGAGAGGTCAAAAGAGATTACCCAAACCCATGGAAGCAAAGTGAAACAACGAGATGAGATGTCCCCAACCCGACACGAATGCAGACAAGTGCCATGTTCAAGAGCGACATACTGCCGATGACAACGACAATGGTTCCATTTTTCCCCCACCATTTCTCGCGAGTACCCCAATTATTTTTGATAACAAGCTTGAAGGGGATAGCATATGCTTGTGATATAAGTCCGCCCTTCGGGCGAATCCATCCTAGTGCATTTAACGAGTCCTAGGAAGGAGAAACTCGGAGAACGTCATTTCGACGAAATCCAATGTCATCAGGGTTTAACGAGTCTGACAAAGGAAGAACTCGCCGTCTTTTCATGTTTAGAGAGTTTGAAAAGACAGCGGAAAAGAAAACTCCACAGGTCCCTTTTCGTAAATAGTTCCCCAGATCCGAAAAGGTAGAAAACAATATCCGGAAAAACCTCCTAGTCGCGATAGGCTAGGGTATTCCTTTTTCGTAATCGATCCAGCCCAGCCCGAAAAAGGGTTAAACTTATACTGGGTGAATGTCGATTCGTGTCCATTTTAACGAGATCGAAACGATAAGGGCCTCGGCGATCTTTTCATATTTAGAGAGTCAGAAAAGAGCTGAAAGATGACTCCAGAGTGACTTTTTCGTGTATTTACCGAGTCCGAAAAAGTATAAAATACAACTCGTTTCCACCTTTTAAGTCGCAAAAACCTGTCACTGCACATACCCAACAAGCGTAAAATCCATTTTCGACATAATACATGCAAATATTTGACAAGAAATAACTTTTAAAACTCATTTTAACGTCAAAAAGTTATAAATATGTTCAATGGTAAAAAATAAAATTACTTTTTACTATTTACCTTGTGGAGAGCAACAGTGGTCCATTTGGAGCAGAATCTTCTGACGGCGATTGCGACCAATCCAGGCAACCATTCAGCGTCTCGTCTGTGACAGGTAAGAGGCGCTCCGTTTCTCTTTCTTTCCATGCATTTTTTAATGATTTCCCCTTAGAAATCAGCTCTGTAAGGGCACCTTTGAAATTTTAGGGCCGGGCTAAGTGGCGCGGGTATCGGGCACGGACCCGCGCCACTGAGCTCTTTTCACCAAAGGGCCCGCGCCACATGGCGCGACTGTCAGCAAAACAGTCGCGCCAGCGGCGGAACCCAAATTTTCGCCTAAAATCCCACTACTTATGCCAAATTTCTTGAATTTCGAGGCTCACAGAAGATCTAATTAAGGGCTTTGAACCATGTGAATGCAGATAAACAGTCAGAATGGCAATCGAATGGAAGGAACGGGAACACGGAGATGAGGACGAAGAGGCCATGCAAAGCCAAGCATGTATGAATGCTCTGAGAGACTGTGGCTTCAAAAAGTTCTTCCTCACGCCATGCTTACGAGCTCAGCCTGAGCTCCTCCAATATCTGATCAACCTCTGGGATGAAAATGACCAAGTATTCAGAATACGAGACCAGGTGTTGGAATTGGAGGTCACTGACATTCATTTCGTTACTGGATTATCCTGCAGGGGTCCAATCCCTGTATTGACTGGGAGCAGACCATCAGGGGAAAAGATGGAAGAAGTAATGGCGCGGGTGTGCCGTGGGGCACAAACAGGAACAGGGAGTAAGAAGGTATACATCTCAACCATCCCTGACCTAGCACTGAGAGTTGTACTCCACACCATTGCGCGGGCTGCTGGATCGCAGGCACCGCACGAGGCTACAAAGACTCAACTCTTACTGGCCTCAGAATGCATGGGTCCCCGACTGTATGACTGGGCAACAACTGTCACCATCAACATGAAAAGGCAGCTCACAAAGTGCAAACAGAACAAACTGAAGCAGTTTGGGTATGGTTCCATCTTGGTATCGTTCATTCTGGAACGCATACCAACCTTCCAGGGCCAAGAGGCCCATGTGGCGAGTCCGGTACCACGAGAGCCGAGGATGGCTCGCTGGGCAGCACTGATGCCCAGATCCGGAGGCGGGCAACAGATGTCCTGGAAGCCCGAGTTCTTTAGGTGGTTACGGCGCCAACTGATCGTTGTGGAAGATTGGCCCTATGCGGGAACTGACTTTACAGGGGACCCAGATCTCCCGCTACCAGAAGGAGACCACTGGGATGAAGAGCTAGGTAAGACCTCATATTTTTGATTTTATGTTTATGTGTTTTTTTTTATTAATACACACTTGTCTTAACACAATTATATATGCATGCAGATGTAGGACCTGAGAGACCAGCCGGGATGTCTCCTATCTTCCGGAGGACACAACTCGCCCCTGAGATCCAGGGGGAAGGTACCGGAGGAGAGGCACTGGTTCAGAACCTCGAGGGGATCGTTCATGGGATCCCAGACTATGCCCGACTGTCGGATGTACCGATGGAGTACCAGCGCCATACGGTGGGAGTCCCAAACCGGCTCCACCGAATCCTGAGGCGGCTAGTGCGTGCAGTGACGTGCTATCACGAGCACCATGCTGATTAGTCTCTAGGATTTAGCCACACCTATTTTTTGAGAGACACCGTGTCTCTGGATGTATTAAGACACTTATGTATATTTTTTGAGTTTTATGTGACACACTTCTATGTAAACATTTCGATATCTATATATATGCATATCTATTTCTGGATGAGTCTTCTTTACATGTGATGATGATTTATAAATTGCGCAAATGTCTATCTAACACCAAATTTGCTACTGCATCCGTTAATGTATTCAAATGCCTGGGTATATGATGATATGTAATATATTCAAAATTCCTTTCCAGTAATCGAATACGCAAATACAATCGTAAAATGGACGGTTTTCTTACCGAATAGTGCCCGTTCAGCTGCAACACTACAAGCTGTGAATCTAGGTACACGAGCAATTCACGGATACCAAGGTTTATTGCCTCGGTTAATAATTCCAACACGGCACTATATTCCGCGATATTGTTCGTGGTACGTCCTAAACAAACACCTTGCAGGTCGATCAACTCACCAGCAGGATCGTAGATTACCCAGGCTGCAGAAGACAGATTCCTGGTACTGCGGGAGGCACCGTCCGCAAAACCAACAAATGGATGAATAGACATCTGCACAACCAGGAAGACCCGATCAGCAGAAAGATGTTTACAAAGCACACCACACCATGCACACAAATGACAATCACACACCTATGTACACACACCACACCAAGAAATCATTTCAGGCGTAGTACCTCTTAAGGTACAGCCCATTTCTGGGCTGCGCCAATGGAACTCCTTCGTAGTCTATAAGTTCGTAGGCCCCATTTTTCAAAACACGTTTTACTATATAGGGACCGTGCCACATGGGCTGGAGTTTACCGGCACCAAGCTTATCATGTGCCTGATCGTACAAGAGGACTAGGTCTCCTTCAATGAAAGAACGGGGAGAAACAGATTGATCAAAATGAGATTTGACCCTCTTCTTTTGTGCTACGATGATCAAAGCAGCTAGACGACGGGTTTCATCCAACCGTTCGAGATACAGAAGACGCTCTTCCTCAGGAGAAGTACCCGGTAAGAGCTTCACAGCTAACTTAAGCGAAGGAATTTCACATTCAACCGGCAAAGTAGCTTCCAGACCATACACCAGTTGGAATGGTGTGAATCCGGTTGCACTTTTAGCAGATGTTCGGTACGCCCAGAGAGCTGAGAACAGTTGGAGATGCCAACTGGACTTATGAATCCCAACTGTTCGTTGAAGCATGGTGACCAAAACCTTGTTCACTGCTTCAACCCGACCGTTCGCTTGAGGGTAGTATGGCGTTGAGCTGTCGTGACGCAGGCCCAACGCAGCTGTCAGCTCCGCCATCATGTAATCGCGGAAATGAGTACCGTGATCAGTGACGATAGCTTGAGGAACCCCGAATAGTGCAATAACATGGTTGAATAAAAATGAAGCAGCCGTTCTTCCGTCAGCAGCTAGTGTAGGCATCGCCTCGGCCCACTTAGTGAAGTAGTCGACGGCGAAAATGATATACGCATGCCCCCCGGCCGAGTGAGGGTTACACGTCATAAAATCTACGCCCCATTTCGCGAAAGGGCCGACGGTAATAACGGGATGCAAAGGCAACGGCGGCGCGCGCATCTTGCGCTGAAATATCTGGCACGGATGGCATTTTCGGACTGCAGTGATACAATCCTTGAATATAGAAGGCCAGAAGTAACCTGCCCTTAGAATCTTTTGGGCAGTGGCATATCCGGACATGTGTCCACCACAGGCGCCACTGTGGCAGTCATTCAAGACTTTCTCAGCCTCGTCAAAGGTAAGGCATCATCGGAGCACCGAATCTACTCCAATACGATATAGGGTATCTCCCACTATGCAGTAGGGTTGGGACTGGTGCCGAATCCGACGGCGTGCAGCTTTATCCAACTCAGACCGGAATGTCGCGGTCTGAAGATACACTATGATGTCCCCGTACCAAGGATCACGAGTATCGATAAGAAACAACGTTTCGTCCGGAATATGATCTTCAGAGTGTTCAGGAAGAGAGTCCGTAGGGAGAGAACAAATCAAATCCGCGAAGACCAGTGATTTAGTTGACTTGGCAGTGGTGAACTCCAAATCAAACTCCTGCAGGATGACGATCCATTTGGAGTACTTGCCCCCCAGCAATTGTCTAGCAAGAATATATGTCATGGGGTTGCAGTCTGAAACCACCGTTATCGTGCGCAAAAGGATGTAATGGCGAAAGCGCTGTACAGCGTGTACGGCTGCTAAGGCCAACTTCTCAACATGTGCGTAACGCGTTTCCGGGTCGAGAAGGTTCCGAGAGAGGTAATAAACAACATGTTAATCACCGTTCTCGTCATCCTGCACCAAGACCATGGCGATGGTGCTTAATGCGGCGGCTAGATACAAAGTAAAGTCGCGGTGGTAGTCCGGAGGACGAAGCAATGGAGCATTGACTAGCAATGTCTTCAGCTTCTCAAAGGATTCTTGAGCGATTTTGTCCCAATGAAAGGGAACATTCTGCTTTAACAAACGAGTGAATCCTTTGGCCACCTCGGCGTAATTCGGGATGAAGCGCCTAAGAAAATTCGCTTTCCCTTGCAGACTCTGCAACTAATAAAGGGAGGAGGGTGACGGGAGATTTATAATGGCCTCAACCTTCAAAGGGTCGAGGCGAATTCCGTCTTTTGAGACTATAAAGCCTAAAAGACGGCCAGAGTCGACGCAGAAGACGCACTTATGAGGATTCAGCCTAATATTGTAGCGTCTGCAACGAAGAAATATCTGGCGAAGATGTTCCGGATGATCCTCTCGCTTACCCGAATGGGCAGGCAAGTCGTCCAGATAAGGCTGGACAATATGGAAAATATCATGAAAAGCATATGACATGGCACGTTGAAACGTGGCACCAGCGTTCTTTAAGCCGAACGGGAGTTTTTTATATGCAAAAGTGCCCCACGGACAGATGAATGTGGTCTTATGTTGATCCTCAGGTGCAATGTTAATCTGGTTGTAACCTGAGAAACCGTCCATTAAGGAGTAGATCTCACTCCCGGCGCAATCGTCGATAATCTGATCGATAAACGGAGTGGGATAATTGTCTTTCGGACAGGCGCGATTGATATCGCGATAATCCACACAGACTCGAATGGTACCCTGCTTTTTATCGACAGGGACGATATTGGACACCCATTCTGTAAGGGGGATAGGATAAATAAACCCCGCGTTCAGAAGTTTTTCAACCTCTGCCTTGATGGCGGCGGCTTTCCGAGGATGCATGGGACGCAAGCGTTGGCGCACGGGTTTCGCACCCGGATAGGTTGGAATCTCGTGTACGACAATACTAGGATCAATTCCCGGCATTTCCTCGTAGGACCATGCAAAAACATCTCTGAACTCTTTGAAAAGTTCCGTATAGACCTGGATCTCTTCGGGAGAACAGGTCACACCTACATGAATGTTCTCAACAATCCCTGGTTTAACAGAGATGTTGATAGGAACCGTTTGAGTAATGTTACTCAGATTGCCTTCCGAAAAGACCTCATGCGTCAAGATCGGTGTTTGAAGAGGAGGGGAAGGAACCTGAGTAGCATAGCGCTCTAGACAGTCAGTCATTGCCCCCAGGCTAGGCATACACGAGGAACGATGATGCCCATCGCCCCAGGGTAGCTCCTCCAGAGACATAGTTTCAATGATAGCCTCATCTGAGGGAAAAATCTCTCTAAGAGGATCAGGCGAATCAGCCTGACCAAGCCAGGGGGATTGTGAGTAGACGTCAAGATCCATGCTCATCGGAGCATGCTGAGGAGGTGGAGGGTCCGATGCAGCAACAATCTCACAGTAGCTGATCTCTACTGGCGTTAAAGGCATGGACTCTCCAAACTCATATACCTGCTCAGGTGTAGGAATCAGCCAGGGGTCATCAGTCCTGGACAACATATGAACTTGAGCGGTATCCGGTGGCGGCGCAGGGAAAATACCCATGAGGACTGGGTCTTTGAAAAGACCAAGTCCTATGTTGTCTGGGGGATTCGGAATTTGATCCACATACGGCACGTTGTTCTCGGAGCTGGAGGTAAAAAATGACAACTGGTCTACCGTGACAATCTTGCCCTCGTGAGGGAACTTGATGAATCGAAAGACAGTAGACGGCACGCAGAGCATGGCATGGGTCCAACTGCGGCCAAGAAGTATATTGTAGTTGAGTTTAGCGTCAACCACTTCTACTTCCACGTTGACAGTTTTTCCTTGTAATGTAATCGCCAGACTCTCGAGAACTCCCAGGGGTTTAGATTCCCGGCCATCAAATGCCTCAAGGGCATTGGGAGATGACGATAAGGTTGGAGAGCCGATGGCTTTCCAACAAGCGGAGGACATAACACAAGTAGATGCACCCTCATCTACGACGGCTCTGTGAACGTTCAGACCGTTAATCCCGACTTGAATAACCAAAGCGATTTGATGCGGAAGCCGGGGAGTAAAATTCTCCAGATCAAAGGTGAGAAGGCTCGAATCGGCGGGATCAATACCACCGATGGCAGACAATAAAGCCTTCCGTTGTGAAGGACAACTCTGAAGAACCTCAAGTGCAGACATGGCACATGGCGCCTGTGCCAGATCCTCAACAATACTGTAATGTTGAGCGGCACGAGCGTTTGGATTGTAAGAGGATCTCCGAAGAACACCTTTGGGAGGTGGCTTCACAACGGGTTCGAGAGTCGGCTTCTCAATTTCCAATGAACCAGAAGCAGATGCGGGAGGCGGTCCATCCGCCACTGCCTTCCCGGGTGCCTGCTGCTGATTATTGTAATCCTTGGACCTCGTAGCGATAGTGGTAGGTGCATTAGTCTTCATCATGAAAACTTGAGACCCAAACGGTACAGATGATGAACCTTGTTCGACCATCTGGGTCTGCTGAGATGGAAATGGCTCTTTTAAAACAGCCGGAGTTCCCTTTGAGCCTTTAAGAAGTTGACTGACTTCGGATCGTCTTGGACAATCCTTAGTGTAATGGTCACCTTCACATATGAGGCAAGGAAATTTCGGCTTACGTTGTGAGCCATCCTCAGACCGAGATTTAGATTCCGGTTTTGGGGCATCAGATTTTGATTTGCCTTTGCCCTTCTTCTTCCCCTTGGAGGATTTGTCCGCAGGATTGGCCTGAACGGAATTTACGTCCGCGGTTTTACCAGAATCGGATGAGGTGGGATTAGCAGAGGTATTGTTGGAAGAATTAGCCTTCTTCTTCCCATTCAAAGACTTCTTCGAATTTTGAGAAACGGAACCAATGACACCATCCACCGAAGGGGTGGGCGGGGCCTTTTTGGCTCCGGGCCGTGGTGCATCAGCCAGGATGTCATAAAGCGTGCCAGATTGTGAATAAACAAGATCCAAGTACTGGGCACGCGCGATAGCTTGTTCCTCCGTCACACACGCTCCCATTGCGATATCCCGAGCGATTTTGTTCACAAAGGAGGTGGTGAACCAGTGAGTCAAAATCTGATCAGGTATGTGAAACTTGATCAGTCGACGACGGCGCCGCCACTCATGGATGTGATCCGAGATGTGAGTGGCCGAGTCCTGCTTCAGGGAAGACAGGAGGTGCGTCCCGGTCTCATACCGGACTGGTAACTGGAAATGCGTGAGGAAAGCCATAGCTAACGAGTTGAAATCCCGAAAAATACCACGGGATAGCTCTATGTACCACTTAGCAGCAGCTCCTGTTAACGTACGCTGGAAAAGACGCAAACGAACCGAATCGTCAGTCCAAGAGTTAGACGAGCACCAGAGGTGATACGTCATCACATGCGCCTGGGGGTCTTCTCCAGACTTGCCCTCAAACTTGGGACAGTCTCCTGGTATCTTGGTCGGAACCGGGGGCCAATATGGATTATGAGCAATCGGATCATTGGTCAACTTCGAAACGTCGGGTAGATCCAAGGTAGCCAGGAACGGCAATGGAGGGTTAATTCCCATGCCAGTCCCAGAATAAGGTCCGGTACCCATGCTCCACGATGGTTGTGAATATCCCCGCCCCCATGGGTTCTGGTCTCACTACTTAGAAACGTGAGGGGTATAATTCTGATAGCTGTGACTGAGCTTGGCTGCCGGTGTAAATCATTGTGGGGGCTCCGATAACCCGTGTTCGGCCCCGATTAGGCGTTCCCGCCCCGTATGCTGCTGACGGTCAGCGAGCATAGTTAGAACCGGGTGGAGGAGGATGATACTGAGAGAGCCTCCTGGAGTGGTTATAGTTCTGGTTGAGATTGACCATGAGAATAATAACCACTCGAGGATGAGTCTGGCTGGGATAAGGGAACCACTTCGACGTAATAATTGCAGGGCGCAGTCAAGGATTCCTGGGTCATGCACATGAGTGAGTAAGTCGTGGAGCAGAGTGAACTAATGAGAGGGTCGCCAACGAAGAACAAAGTTGACCCACCGGAGGGGGCGGACCCGAATGAACAAAGTTGGTTCGAATGAGGGGCGGCCTCAATGAACAAAGGGCCCTGGATAGACAAAGGCGCTGTTTTGTGCCGACTGTTGTAAGTGAGCCCCAGGTTGCACCGAATAAGCCGGTTGGCCTGGAGGCTGGACACCAGGTTGTACCGGATGACCCGGTTGGCCTGGTGGTGGAACAGGACCAGGTGCTTGCTGGAAACCAGTTTGACCTGAAGCAGAACCATAAAGTGGTCCTGGATGATACGCAACGTTAGAGACAACAGGATATTGCGGTTGCATTGGTAAAGAAGGCTGGATTTGCCCCCCAGGTCCATAGGCCGGTCCCTGTTGATACCCCGGCTGAGGCTGAGCAGGTTGACCAGCAGGGTTATAATATGGTCCTTGCGGATTATAGAATGGCCCTTGCTGGCCCGCAGAGTAGCCTTGAATGGGCTGTCTCTGCGGGTCGTACTGATAGCCAGGTTGTCCTGCAGGTTGACCTTGGAAAGGTTGTGCCTGCAAGTTCTGAGCCTGGTTGTACGGTAAACCTTGAACATAAAGATAGGCCTCAGGAGCAGGGAGACGCAAAATGTCCCCATGCTCGTCAAGTTGACCCGGAAAACCATACACGGGAGTGCCGTCTTGTGCATAGTGCGAAAAGAAAGATCGGTAAGGATCTTGGGGGAGCTGTCCAGCTCCGGCGTTCGGCTGCTGTAAAAACAACCGATACTCCTCCGGAGAGATATTCTCCAGTATAACAGTAGCTAGATAAATGTCCTCTGGAGTTGGCCCAGATCTAGTAGCAGATGCTGAGGCAACAGAAGAAGAGGCAGCCACACAAACAGTGGGTCGCACAGGAACAGAAGTGACGGGCGTCGAAGGAGACACCCCGGGTGTAGTGGCAGCTGGCCTCGGAGCAGGAGATGATATTCCCATAGAGGCAGTAGCTGAAATAATCTGACCCAGAGATCTGTATCCCTGTGGCAAAGAAGGACCAGCTGACGATGTGGTAGCCAGCTCAGACTCGTCTCCCTCGAACAATCTACGAGGGATGCGCTGATAGTCATCAGACCCAGGAATTTCCTCACCAGAATCACTCATGGTTGATCCTGTCGCTAAATCACGCAGAAGACGGCGAGGACTAGGAGGAAAAACAGCAGCAATAAACGGTGAACCCGATGTAAGAGAAAGGAAATCAGCTCCTAATCTCAATTCAGACACAGGGTCCGAAAAGGGCCAGTGGAACTCAACTGGATCTCCAAAGGGTTGCTCGGCGAGGACCGGTCCCCCGTCAGGGAACTCGGAAACAACAGGCTGCTGTGGTTCAACAGAAGGTTCAGAAGCCTCTGAAGAATCGTCCGTGTAAGGACTACCAGTAGACGAAACCGAGGGTTCCGCCACCGTGACAAAAGACTAGAAGAAGAGAGCACACACACACACGGGCTGAAAACGAATTAAGACACATGATCAAACAGTCACAAGCAATATCTAAACGGGTGTGTTATCGTGGGAGATTGATTTTACCACATTGGAAAATAGACAAATCCTACCGTTTCATGTTTTAAGAGTCGAGAAACGATAAAAAGATGACTCTATCTCTTTCAGAGTTGATACAAGCGTGAAAGGACAAGCGCTTGACGGTCTTTTCAAGTTTAGGGAGTCAGAAAAGACCAAATGACTGCTCAGGAAAAACTAGGCACAAAGGGTGTACCAAATATCCGTGAACCGCAATATACACCTTGGTTTGAAAAATGAAACAGAAATCGACCAAGGACTTTCCGTACGTGCAGGTAGTCTCCCCGAATGCTGTGTTCGGTGTATCACGGGTATAGGGCGGCAGACTCGGCTTCCCGTGGATAAAGGATTGAAAACCTATAGGGGTCTCCCTTTATATACGCGACGGTACGGGGAGCACAAGTCCGTACTAGCGCTGTCTAAAGCCAACAGGCGAACGACAGCTGCTAGGTTTAACGACGCCGGAACACGTCTCTAGCCTAGACCTTCTAAATATGTTGCGTTAAGTTCCAATGTTGCCTTAGGTTAATTGAATAAATTTTACAGTTGATCTTCAATTAAATTTCAATTTCCAGGCCCTATCGTATGTAGTGTCTCCTAAATGCAAAGCTATATGCCACAATGCAACATTTCGTTCGATGAAAACTAGTTAAATGAGAGTTGAGAGCTTTTATACAAACGAAATGAACGGAATACAAACAAGAATGTCTCTAATGCAACTAATGCAATTGCACACTTTTCATCCAAACACTAATCACTAGCAATATGGAAAAGATCACAATTTGCACTAATTTAACAAAAGCAAAAGAGATTATTTTTTGATTTTCAATGTTTAATGGCTAATGTGCACTGAAAACAAAAGGAACAATTTGAGAAATGATATCTAAGAGAGCGAAGCAAACAACATTCACCCAACGAAGCAAGCAACCAAATCTCTAAATCGACCCAAAGTCCCTCAAAGCAAAGAAAGACTCGAAAACACCCAATGGACCGTGTGATCTAGGTCCAAAGCAAGGGCAAACGAATTCTGAATGAAAGAATGAACAATCACTCAAAAGACGCAGCAAAACAACCAAAGACTGTTAAGAGAGCGCGGAGAATCAATCAACAAGTTGACAGGACAATCAAGACACCAAAACTCCCAAGGAGGGCTCGATTCACTATGCCACTAGATGCCCTAGGGCTCAAATCGTGAAATCGATAGACAAAGGCAAACAACCAAAGGATAGCGGTGAATTCTAGTCAAACAAGACTCCAACACACTCAGACAATCAGGAAATCAAGAAGAAAAGTACTGGTCAAGCTCAGAAAGCCAAAAAATGAAGAAACTCAAAAAAGTCACAGGGGTGGCGCGACTGTGGCCTTGAAACTAGCGCCAGAGGCTGATTGGCGCGACACAGACAAATGCAACAAGCGCCAAGTGGCGCGACTGTCGGGTTAAAACCCGCGCCAGTCGAGTTCTTCAATAAAAATTAAAAAACAAGCTATTCCAAAAGTAGACCAATACAAGCTAAGCAAACCAAGAGGCTAAAATAATGAAAGAATCCAACCCAGAAGGTTCATCAAGCAAGGAGAAACAATCAAAGCGAACCAATCATAAATGGGACAAGGAAAACCGGACGATCCCCAGTGGAGTCGCCAAGTTGTTGAGGAGGTAAATCCCCTCTGCGGACAGAGGCGATCCCTACTAGCCCAGCAGGGGTCTAGCAACAAACAAACAATGCTATGACGCAAGCTCCTAGTTACTAATGAAAGACTTGGGATAAGAGCCTACCTGGATTCCAACGCTAGATCTGAAGAAGAAGATGTCCCCGTCCTTCAGCCCTGGCAGATCACAATCCTTCCACGATCTCCATGGATGAACACCTGCACACAGAAGAAACGAACAGATACATGCATAGGAACCAGCATACGTAACTAAACATCGGTCAGAAAAGATATTACTCGCATTAACATGATAGAAAAAGGAGTTGAACCATAATCATAGTCATCTATTAAAGTGATAAACGAATAGAAGTTACAACCAAGTTCTGACGTCGCAGCTTCCTTCGAACGGGTCTCCGGTTGTCCACGCCTCGCAAAGCTCGCCAAGGAAAGGGAAACCTCTCCAGAGTCTCGTAACAATGGTCTCCTCGCTTGAATGGGCCTTAAGGGAAAGAAGGGATTCTTTACAGCACAAAGGCACTTGGGAATAGGGAGATGCAAAGCTTCAGCACTTCAAGACTAGCTTGCCATGGATCTGAGCAAGCTTTTATAGATGGGGAAGGAGGGAGTTGGGATCCTTATTATTATGGGATTGGCCCTATCAACAAGGAAGGTTCCATAGAAGGTGGCAAAACTACTTCCCTTCCATAGAACTCCCGCAGCCAAACCTCCCAACTCAAGATAGGCAATGGTTGTGAGTTTGTTTGAACTCAACTTCCGCCATCCATATTTAAAAAACAATTCCTAAAATGGGTGGCGCGATTGCTGCTCTATGACAGAGCGCCAAGTGGCGCGACCTCTTTACAGGATTTCCCTGATTGGCGCGAGCACTGAACTGTCTACCCGCTCCAATGCAAAAAGAGCTGTTTTTCATGGATTTTGCAAGGAGATGTCTCAAGGGGAAATGAAGTTCATACTCAGAGGGATGCATTGATGATGTTTTCAAAGCATGACAGTGTTCAC
>JAXQQM020065238.1:607500-647505 GCA_034641835.2 Pinus albicaulis
AGGCGAGGCTAGAGTAGGTTAGACTCTAATACGATAAGCTAGAGTATACTAAGCTAGGTTAGAGTAGGATAGAGTGGGTTAGGCGAGGCTAGAGTAATTTGGAGTAGAATAGGATAGGCTAGACTCGTCTAGGCTAAAGTAGGTTATGCTAGGCTAGATTAGGCTAGTAGGTTAGAGTAGACTAGGGTAGGATAGGATAAAGCATGCTAGGATAGGCTAGGCTAGGATAAGATAGGCTAAAGTAAGGTGGGCTAGTCTAGAGTAGCCTAGTATTATAAAGTAGTGTAGGCTAAGCTAGACTAGCCTAGATTAGGTTAATTTGAGCTAGAATAGGATAGAACATGCTAAGGTAGGTTAGGCCACGCGAGGCTAAAGTAGGCTAGGCTAGACTAAAGTATCCTAGTAGTCTAGAGTATAGTAGGCTAAGCTATGCTACACAAGAGTAGGTAATACTAGAATAGGCCAGGTTAGTGTAGGCTAGGCTACAGAAGGATAGGTAAAAAAGGATAGGCTAGGCAAGGCTACGCAAGAGTAGGCTAACTTAGGTTAGGTTAGGTTAGAGTAGGCTAGGATAGGATAGAGTATGCTCGAGTAGGCTAGGATAAACTAGGATACAATATGTTAGGTTAGGCTAGAGTAAGATAGAGTTGGTTGGGATAGTCCGGAGTAGCCTAGAGTAAGTTTGGGCTAGGCTAGGCTAAGTTAGGGGAGAGTAAGCTAGGCTATATTATAGTAGACTAGGCTAGAGTAAGAGAGATTTGGCTAGGATAGTATAGGATAAAGTAGTCTAGGCTAGGCTAGACTAAGTTAGGCCGAGTAGAGCTAGGCTACATTATAGTAGGAGGATAGGTTGGAGTAAATTAGGCTACGGTAAGCTAGGTTAGATTAGGATAGAGTAGGATAAAGTAGAATAGGATAGGCTAGAGTAGGCTAGGCTAGAGTGAGGGTAAAGTAGGCTAGGCAAGGCAAGGTAATGCCGGGAAAGGCTAGGAAAACAGTAGGCTAGCCCATGTTAGGGTAGGCAAGGCTAGAGTAGGATAAAGTAGAGTAGGTGAGGGTAGGCTAGGCTAGGCTAAGCTATACTAGAGTAGGATAAAGTAGGTTAGCGTGAGCTTGATTAGACTAGTAGGCTAGAGTAGAGTAGGCTAAGTTAGGCTAGCCTAGAGTAGTTTAGACTATAGTATACTAGGTTAGAGTATGCTATGCTAGGATAGAGTAGGCTAGGTAGGCTAGGCTAGGCTATAGTAGGTTAGAGTAGAATAATATAGGCTAGACTAGGCTAGGCTAGAACATGTTAGAGTAGAGTAAGCTAGCTTAGGCTAACTTAGAGTGGGTTAGTAGGCTAGGCTAACTTTAGATCTCCCCCAACAAGAAGGTTATCTTCTTGGTCGTCCCCAATGCTATCTTTTAAGGTTTCCCAGCATATTTCCTTGTCCTTATAATGGTTGGGGGGAGTATATGTTGTAGATCGTCGACTATCTGCGAGTTTCAACATTCTCCCGGTTTAGTGTTTATCCGAGTGGTCTATCTTCATGTGTTGTTGCGGTTTCCAATTCCCTTTTTTCCATATAGTGCTTATTCCTCCTGAAGCTCCCATAGCTGATATTGCTTATCCTTCATAGATCCTAGATTTTTTTGATCACATCAATTTCTTGACTACTTAGCTTTGTCTCTTGAATTAAGAGGATGTCAGGTTTTTCACTTTTTATCGGGTCTTTTAAAAAGTTAATTTTGGAGGGGTGACCCAACCCTCTACAATTCCAAGAGACAACTATCATTATTTATTATTTGGGGTTGTTGTAGGACCCCTCCCTTTGTTTTCTTGTTGTACTTTTTTTTATTCCTTGGTTCTTTTTCTAGAAAATTCTCCAATTGCTGTTGTGTTCCCAATGAAATATCTTTGGCTTCTTCTTCATCTCTTACTTCTTTGTTCAATCTCCTTCCAAAATATTTTTTATTCTCAATATTTTGAGGGGTTTCTTTTGTTTGGTTTCTTGTGAGGATTCGTTCTGAATTTAGGAGGAGAGGCTTGTCCGGCTGAGGAGGGGAACCAAGAGGGGTAGGAATGGGAGATTAGAGGAGGGTGTGAATGGGGGAGGAGGTGATGATCAAGTCAGATGGGATGAGAGCAGATGAGAGGATGTCAAAAGGAGTTGTTGGCAATATGATGCAGAGTGTTGTCCTTGATGGCAACCCACTTGATGAAGATGATGGAAACCCACTTGATAAAGTTGTCCTTGATGGAATGTGTCTTGATGAACTTGTTAAATGATGTAAATCTGGTGTATCTACAATGAGTACAAAAGGTAATGATGGAAGGAACAAGTCGTAACATGATGAAAAGAGTATGTCTCAAGGCATACGCGGATTCGTGCTAGACGATGCGTGTGACACGCGGAAATAACGCCGCCAAGTTGCGTATGGGAAAAGCCGCCGAAATTTGTAAAAACTGTGTGGCACTGTTACTATGGTATTGGACCCATTGTATTGAATGATGGTTTGAAGCCGTGATCTCGCTCTCAGTGATGTACCATTGGTAGTCAGTGTTTTGAATCATGGTATCGATGAAGGCAACCCCATACAGGAGAAGAAATTCATTGCGCAAGTGGTGCGTATGTGAAACCTGGGTCATTGAATACTTCATTCTAAAGCATATCCGTATGGCTGAACCCTCGTCTACTGAGGCAGATCCGAACTCTATGATGCACCTATGAACATGATGAAGGCTTCGAAGATCTATGTATACAGAAATGGTGAATGTCAAGGATGATCCGAAAAGGAAGCGAATAGTAACATCTGCGCGTAACTCCGTTGAAGAGATTGAAGAACATGGGTAAGTTCATAGATCCGTTCGTACTACAAAGCGCACCTTTATACGTATCTACACGCAAGTTCGTTTTCCATGAAAAGCGTGTGTATACGCGTGGGTCCGTGGAAGGAAAAGCGCGCACGCACAGTTTAGGGTTTTTTCGGGCAAAATGCACTCGAAGCACACACCGGTTCGTCTTTCCGGAAAGCGCGCGTACATACGCGGGCCCGATTAAATAAAAGCGCGATGATTTCTCCGACCTAATGGTCGTCGAAGGTTGAATGTGTTTCGCAGGCATATCTATTCTCGCAGTCCTGGGTTAACCGACATTCCGGTTACATAGTGGTCTCACCGTTCGTTTTGGAAGTAACGAGCAAGGTATGATTGTTGATAAGTGAAGGGTTGTGTTGAAGCTATTTGTACCGAGTGTGAAAATTAATGAAACGTGGTCCGTAGTGGTGCCGAGGGTCAAAGCCTTCGATCGTGGGGTTGGTAGCTCCTTTCCGGTGGGAGAGGTCGGTAAAACGAGTTCGGGGGTCGCAGCTCCTCCGTGGAGAGGCTCGGGTAAACGAGAGCCAGTGTGTAGCTCCCTTCCAAGATAGGCTCGAAAACGAGAGAAGGTTGTGTGCCTTCTCGCAGTGGGTGCCTCGCGTGCTGGTTTGAGTCTCGCGTCACCAAGAGCATGATCGTAAGAATTTTTTCTTAATAACACGATGGCCGGTGCCACCCGCATCGCGTGGTTTTCTCCGAATTCGGGTTTCCACCCAAAAATCCCGGTGTTCATGCGTGTGTTGCATATGTGTGATGATTATTCTCGTTTTCGCTCCGTACGCCATCGTTTTCTCGACATCTCGATGAATGAATAATGCAATGATCTCGAGTTAAGATTCAAACACATAATTAGATCTCCGGACACACGCGAGTTCTCAGTAAAGGATATCCGGCGTACACATGCCAGTGTTTCAAACGCAGGGCAGCGCATGGCTTTTTAGAAAAGAAAAAGTAAAAGCCTGATTGCTCGCACCAACACCGATCTACTGCAAAGCATTTTTCCCAACACGCACCGCAGCGTGTCCTTCCGAAAAATCTTAGCCGCTAGAAGGAAGATCAAGCAAGATGAGCCATCGAAGAAGGAACAAAGATCTCATCAAGCCTCCACTCTTCAATGGAAGCAATTTAATCTTCTCGGAAAATGAGGATGAGATCCTTTCTTCGGGCCTATGGGAGAAGATGTAAGGGCCATTGTTGAAAAAGGATATCAATATCCAATTGCTACACCAATACATCCAACCGAAAGGAATAATTATGAATCAAATGCAAAAGCGGTCAATGCTATAACATGAAGTTCTAAATGCAATCCGAATTTGTCAAAGCTCATGCGGTATCCGAATACAACAAAAGAAATATGGGACAAAAATCATTCGAGGTTATGAAGGTGATGCAAAGGTAAAAAGTGCAAAACTCCAAACCTCGCGTAATTGAACATGGCAACCTAAAGATGCATAGCGATGAGAGTAATGCCGCCTTCTACGTCTTGATAATTTTGTAAAGCGTATGAAAAATCGTTGGGAGAAACAACACCGAAACTTACTTTGCTGGAGAAAATTTTCGAGATCTCTAAATCAGCAAAATTTGAGTCAGCAAGTCTCTCGCTCTTGAACAGCAAATAGGATCTTCAAAATCTTACTATGGTGCAACTTTCATGGCATACCGACCGCACATGAAAATGAGAAGAGGAGGACCATTTGAAGTCAAAGAAGTTGTTTTTAGAGTTTCTACAAAAGCGGGAAAGAAGTATAAGCAGCAAGTGGCCGTGATCTATTTCCGAAGAAGATAAGGCAAATTTTGTAAAGAAACTTCAACTTGCGTAAAAGACGCTTTATATGCAAGCTTCCTTTCAAATGTTTTAACTGCGTGGAAGAGTTGGTCAACATGCTGCGAAGTGTCCTCACAAAGAAACACCTACAAAAGGAAAGGAAGTAGCTAGAAATAAGAACCGTGCCTAGCACCAGAAGAAGTTACTATACTCATGATGACACAGATGGAGCATCCGATAGTGAAAAAGAATGTGAACAAGATCTAGACTGATCGATGGCCAATCGAAAGAAGAAAATGATACTTTTCGTGAGATGCTCGAGAGGACAATGATTTTCTCGAAGAGAACAATTAACCTCAAAATACGCTTAGAAGAAAGCACACCTCTCCTAAAGAACATAAAATTCTCTCAGAAGAAAGGGAAAATAACCATCGAGACTCCTGGAAAAGTAGGTTGAAGAGGAGAAAAATAAATACAATGAGAAATTACGAATGTGAAGTGGTAATTGTAAGAAAAGAATCCTCAGAAAGCAAAAGACTCCGACCTACATTTTCTAAAGGATCTCGAAACCTTAGATGAGATTATCAAGGTAACAACGTTCTCTCTTATAACACAAGTCTTGGACATGCTGAGAACATTCTCAAACTTCAACACCAAATTATCTAAAAGTGCACCACAAATGTTTACAAAAATTTCGTCACTCGTCAGGGACAAAGAATTCTTTAAGGTGCAAAGCATGACCATCTTACCGCAAGGAACACCAATCAGAATATATTTCAAAGAAGCCCCAATCAACAGTAAATTCAAGTAGAAGATTTCCATGATCGCAGAAATTTCTTCTTCAATGGACAATGTTTCTCATGTCACAATTTTGGCCATAAAGTCGCTTTAATGTGTTGCATATAAAACCACTCGCGACAAGAGAAACAAGAAAGAAAAAGGGTTGATATGGACACAAAGAAGAATAACTATAACAACTTTTCTCCTCTTCTAAATGAAGTTGGAATGTGCTTATTGCAATACAACTATGTAAGGCGATGATAGAATCCGAACGACAGAGCAAAGTTCAGTCGAAAGAAAGACATCTTCCTTTCAAAATCCAAAATATGTGGAAAAAGAAGGACGCAGAGCTGAAAATTGTGGCATAGCGTTTTTGCGTCAGGAAGAAAATCAATGGCACATTGATAGTGGATGCTCGAGACACATGACACGGATAAACACAAACTTCATGCATAGTAGTGCTCTGTAGCATGAAAGGAAAAGATGTTACTTCGGAAAATGATACTCTCGCGTGTAATTAAAGCAGTGGTAACTTGTTTTTAAAAGAAAAGGTGTGAAGGCTAATGATGTCATGTATGTGGATGGATTAAGGCATGATCTCGTATAAGTGTAGATCCAATGGGTGATCAAGGAACCGAAGTTTTCTTTAGTTCAAAAGAATGTGGTTCGTGGATCTCTGATACGTAAAACAATTATAAAAGGAAAAGAACTCCAAGCAACTCAGTATGCAAGCGAAAGAATTGCAGAACAACGTTACTTGAGTAAACTTTTCCAAAAATTGGCTATGATATAGAAGGTTGCGGGCATACCAAGTTTCTCTCAACCAACAAATCAACGTAAAAACTTAATGTCATGCTTAGGGTTTCTTCCCAATATTTCTCACTCCTCGAAAACATCATATGCAAACTCACACTCCTATAAGCAAACCAGAGTGCAATTCAATGCGAGGGAAGGATCACGCCAAGCGTCTCTTGAACTGCATTCACACCGACACATGTGGACCCATGAGGAAAAAGTCACCACGTGGTGAATAATACCATATCTTATTCATTGATGATTTCTCTAGAATGTGTTGATTGCCTCTATCAAAACACAAAGATGAAGCATTTGGAAAAATTTTAGATCTTCAAAAGCACCGTTGAAAATGAATTAGATCTAAAAATCAAGTGTCTTAGATCCGATCGAGGAGGAGAATATACATCAAATGAATTCTTTGAATTTGTGAACAACATGGCATAAAAAGACAGTTTCGTAGCAGGAAAACGCCAACAAAATGGCGAGCAGAAAGAATGAACAGAACACAACAAATGGCTAGAGCTATGCTCGATGATTTTGGAACACCCGACATTTTTTGGGAGTAAAGGTATCACACAGCAGCAGAACATTCTCGTTGCCAAGGCACATGTTCGTAAATAGTGACAAAACTCCACATGACCCGGTATGGTAATTCTCCTCTCGTGAAACATTTTATAGTTTTTGGAAGTAAAATGATTTATCAAAAATAATGATGAAAGCTTGGCAAGTTTGAACATAGATCGTGATGAAGGAATACTTCGGTTACTCATCTACAAGCAGGCTACAAATGTTACAACAAAAGGCTTCGAAAGATTGTTGAAATGTATTGATGTTGTTATCGATGAGTCTTCACATGTAGTCCTTGGAAGAAGAAAGACGAACAAGCCGTAAGAAGATGATGGTGACTTTTGTCCTTCTACATCAAATAGAAATGACACAGGCGAAAGGATCCAACGAAGAACCCAAAGATGATCGATCCGGAAAGGCTCCACCAAGACATGTTCAAAAGAATCATCTCCGAATCTCAAATTTTGGGAGACAAGGAATCAGTGTACAAACAAGGAGGACTCTTGTGGGATCTCCTAGTTATCTCGGCATTTCTATCCATGATTGAACCACACAATGTCAATCAAGCTAGCAAAGATGAATGTTGGATTCAAAGCATGAATGAAGAACTTTGATCAAATGGAAAAGAACCACACTCGCAATTGGTACCAAGACCACATGATAAAAATGTCATTGGAACCAAAATGGATATTCACGAACAAGCTAAATGAGAATGGGGAACGTTATAAGAAACAAAAGCCAGACCCGGGTTTGAAAAAGGGTATACTCAACAAGAGGGTATAGACTTTGAAGAAACTTTTGCTCCTATAGCCAGACTTGAAGCCATAAGAATGTTTCTTGCTTTTTTCAAGTTTTCAACAAATCAAAGTTTATCAAATGGATGTCAAATCTACTTTTCCTCAATGGTGATCTCAGAAGAAGCAGTTTATATAGAATAACCAGATGCTGATTCATTTTGGGAAATGGATGAAAATCTTGCTCAGTAGACTTAAAAATGCTATATATGGTCTCAAACAAGCTCCAAGGGTACGATATTATCGCCTTGACAAATATCTCTCACCAAAAAAGATTTTCACAAAGTCTCGATAGTAACTTATACACAAAAATTGAAAATGATAAACTCATTGATTGTCGGTTGTATATGTTGATGATATCATTTTTGGAAGCAATGAAGACCTCATGAGTCGTGAAACGAGCTTCGCTGCGCAAGAAGAATTTGAAAATGTCTTTACTTGGGGAACTAACATTCTTTTCTCGCTTACAAGTGCATCAGAACTGCGTACGTAATATTCTTATCTCAAGCAAAATACCCATGCAAATTTTCAAGAAGTATGGGATGGAAGAGGCAAACTGCAGCAGCACCAATGCAACTAGATGTATTCCGCGCTCTTGATGATTCTCCCGATGGTAGGAATCAAACCAGTACAGTATCCATGATATGGAAGTCTTCTCGTATCACATCGACTAGACCGGAGTATTATGCATGCGGGCGTTGGGATTGTTGGACGCTTCCGAGCCAATCCAAAAGAGTTCTCATCTCTTCGAAAGTCACGAAGAGAATATTCAACATCTGCAAGGAAACTCAAGACTTTCGACTATGGTATCCAAAGAATGCCTGATCCTACTCTCACATGCTTACACCGATGCGTAGTACACGGGAAACGCGGATGATCGGAAAATCACAAGTGGTGGTGCATTCTATATGGTGCGGCTGGTATCTTGGTTCAGTAAGTAGCAAAGTTCTATTGCCTTATCTACCGTCAAGCAGTAACATGTGGTCGTCGTATCTTGTTGCACTCAACCTCATTTGGATGATGCAAACCTCTTGAAAGCTTTTTCACCAAATGTACTTATCCTTATCTCCATTATGTGTGATAGTACAAGTGCCATCATTATCTCAAATAATCTTGTTATGCATTCAAAGACCAAGCACATCCCCATCAAGTATGTTCCCTCCAAAGAACAAGTCGAGGATATTTTTACCAAACCTCCCGCTCAGTGGAAGCGTTCGAATATCCTCAAAAAGTCGGGCACTGTCTCTCGCTTCTTTAAGACCAGATCCGATCACTGAAGATTAAATTGGATATGCGGGTTTATTTAAAGACAAGCCGCGTATACACGCGCGAGTTTATACCCGAAAGACGCGTATGGTTGGTTCCTCGACAATTTTTGGTCGCCGCACTGCGTCGCTTTGGCATCTCCGATGTCGCTCGGATGTCTCGCGTGGTGTTCCAGTCCTTATATATCTATTTCATTTTCTATTATTTGGCAAAGATGCCTCGATGACTCGCCGATTGAAAGTGTTCAAAGTTGCACAAGCTAAGGAGGAGCCTTGGTCATATAGAAAGGAGACTCTGATGCATCAAGCTGGTGGGGGAGCATTAGCCTTGCGTATGTACAATGCATTGTTGGCAAAGTATGATGATTCTCAAAATATAATTCCCTTTCTCGAGATCTTGTTGGTTTTTTTGTTACAAAAGGTCATTTTTGTAATTGGTTGAAAAAAGGGCATGTTGAAACCCATGATGTACTGTAATATTCAGCCATGTAAGTGACTCTGTTCAAATCCGTAAACCCACTTTGCTGTTGGGTAGCTGAGTCAAAATATGTTAACCCACTTTGGTTGGGCACTTGAGTCTCACAGGTAAAATCCACTCAGTTGGACCAGTGATGTAAGCATGAGTCCTTGGTGACAGGAAGGTCACAGTAGTCAGTGTAATCCAATAGCAAAATATGTTTGAAGATCTGCAGCCCGAACTCAGTGGGGAGGCGTGGTAACTTCGTGCTCAGCATCTGCAAAGCACTTCTAGTGTATTCTACATAAGGAGAAAAACCTCAGTGGTTGGTAACTAGTCTTTACCTTTGCTCCTTGATGACAAAAGGGGGAGAGTGACATGTGTGACATGGTGTTTCTGAATAGGGGGAGAAATATCATTATGCTTAATGTACCCTAGCCTTCCGATGTGGTGATCAAACACCACCGTGGTTGCCATCAAAGTCCAAAGGGGGAGATTTTTACAATATGACGCAGTGTTAAGATCCTTGATGGCAACCCACTTGATGAAGATGATGGCAACCTACTTTGATAAAGTTGTCCTTGATGGGAATGTGTCTTTAGATGAACTTGTTAAAATGATGTACTTGGTGTATATACAATGAGCAAGCGTAGGTAACGATGGAAGGAACAAGTCAGAACATGATGAAAAGAGTATGTCCTCAAGGCACACGCAGTATCGGTCTCAGACGAAGTAGCATATGCACGCGAGAAATAACGCAAGCCAAGTCACATGAGTGGGAAAAGCGTCCTAAATTCTGTAAAACCGTGGGTAAATTAACATGGTATCGACCCATTGCATTGAATGATGGTTCGCCCATGTGATCCCGCGCTCCGTGGATACCATTGGTTATGTGGTTTTGACTCATGGTACTGGCGAAGGGCAACCCTATGGCAGGCGAGAAGAACGGTCATTGTGCATGCGTGTGCTCGTGGTCCGGGTCTTTGACGAATACTTTCACATCGCGCATATCCGCATGGTTGAACTCGTTCCACTGATAGATCTGAATCTCGCATGATGCGCCCAAGAACATGATGAAGCGCTCGAAGATCCCCAGATCCAGAAATGGTAAACGTCAGCGATGATCTCGAAAGCGATAGCGTATGAAGACCAGCGCAATCCTGCGCTGAAGAGATTGAAAGAAATTCGCAAGTTCATAGATCTTGTCTATACTGCAAAGTTTATTCCTTTACAGATCTACACGCAGGTTCGTTCTGCGAAAAGTGTGTGTACACGTGTCCGCGGGCGGAAAGCGCGACAAGCGCAGCTAGGTTTTTCTCTCGAAAAATGCACCGAAGTACACGCGGTTCTTCTTCCGGAAAACGCGTACATACGCGGTTCGCTAAATAAAAGCGCGACGATTTCCCGATCTAATGGTTGTCGAAGGTTGAATGTGTTTCTCACACATCTATTCTCAAGTCTCACGCTACGATATTCTCGGCCATAGGCGGTCTCCACCGCTCTGTCTGAAAGCAATGAGCAAGGTGGCGATTGCGGATAGCGAAGGGCTGTGCTGAAGCTGCTTTTGGATCCAGCAGGCACACGAAACGCGTCTGCAGCTGGTGCCGAGGGTCGAAGCCTTCTGCCCGAGAGGTTGCAGCCCTCCGTGGAGATCCCGGTAAACGAGTTCGGCCGCAGTTTCCTTCCAGTGAGAGGCCGGGCAAATGAGAGGAGGGGTCGTAGCTCTCTCCAGTGATAGGCCGGTAAACGAGAGAAGCTGTAGCCTTCGCAGTGGGTGCCTCGTGCCGGTTTGAGACTGGGTACCGACGACATGATCGTAAGCAGTTTTCCTTAATAACAAATTTTGGCGACAACAACTACAGCGTGGTTTTCTCTCGAATTGGGTTTCCCAAATCAAAAACTCGCCGTGTTCATGTGTGTTGCATATGTGTGAAGTGATTATTCCGTTATGTCCGTACCTATTTCACCGCAGCTTTCCGAAACATCCTCGATGAAGGAATAATGCAATGATCCGAGTCAGACTCAAAAACACAATTAGACCCTCCGGACACACGCGAGTTCTCCGTGAAAGTGATATCCGCGTATATATGCTAGAGGCCTCAGTAAAGTAGTGTACGTTCAGAAAGAAAAAGTAAAAGTTTGATCGTTTGTCAGCCGAACATTAACCACTCTCGCATTTTCTTGGCCAATGTGATTTGTCCCCACGAGGGAGGTTGGTTGAGAGGGGAGGGAGATCCTAGCGGAGGAGGAGGATGAGAGCCGAGAGGCGGGTTTAGATGCGATATTTTCATTTTTACTTATTTCCATTTTGAATCGATGTTTCTTCAATGTTTTTTTTCGGGTTCCTCTCTTTTACTACATCTATTGGCGAAATGACCGTATTCATGACATACCTTACATTTGAAGGGGATTTGTTCATAGTCCAGACTATTGAATGTGGATCCAGTTGTCCATCTGTTGTAGTTCCTAGAGACGACCTTGAGTTGTGAAAGACCGGTCCTAGGACATCTTATATATAGCAAGGAGCATAATGTATAACGAGAGGAAGTTATCAATAAAAGGCTCTCATGCTATCTCCCGAAAACGGGGGAATGTTAATTTTGAATGGGACCAAGACCCTCGAAGCGACACGGAGAAGGGAGTACTGCAGAGGCAATGTGAAAAACTCTAATATAAAAAGCAACAAGACAATTCGGAGACAACTTACTGTAAAGAGGGTCAGTTCAGAAATACCTCACGGAAATAAATTATCGGAAGGTGTTTGTCGTGAATGAAAGATTGAGAGGATACTAGTTGTCGATGAGATGATATCCGGATACACAATATCACCATGTAATGGGCCTACCAATTTAAGAATCCATACATGACAATATCGTTTTAAAAAATAACCTCCCAAAGAAACTAATATAGCGAAGTATGGTTTGAGTGAATAGTGAAACAGTATATCATGCTCGAGCCATATTTAAAGCGCTTGACTAATCCGAGCATGGGTATCAACTAGGATAAATCCATACCAAAAATCGGTGAGCCACTCGCATTCGGAAACATGATACGAGAAAAGATGGATGAAATGAAATGATCTATTAAAGTAACACATATAAGAGAAAGTTACAAAATGTGAAATACCAAAGACGAGAATCCTCTTAACGGATGGAACTCCTCCTCAACGAGACCCTACGAGGCTACGAGCCTTCATACAAGAGTTCACAAAATGTATACAAAAATCCTTTCAACATAATTTTTCTGATAAAAATCTGGAACCCTAAATCATTTCTGTTCTTCGGGAGCTTTATAGGAGAAAAGAAAGCTCGAAAAAGGGAGTAGGTGATGAAAATTTAATTTTCCTCATTAAGACAAGATGGCGGAAACGTGCACGCCCATATTGCTTTGGATGACTCTGTGTGTTGTATGTACTCGTCTGCATGCTTCTTGAAATAAATGCACTGGGTAGAAGTCTCTTCGGGAACACGACAAAGAAGTAAAATCACATAGACATTCTATCCTTTCCTGAAAGAAAATGGTGCTAGAAAACTTTAAGGTATTGTTTCTGTGAATGGTACCCCTCTGCCTTCTAAACCACGAATTACGGTTTAAGTTCTTCAATGCTCGAACATTGAATTCCTCGATCATTCAACTGATATTTCTCCATTTGCTCCATTAATATCTCCATCTGCGCAATCTATGCTTTGAATGACTACGGGAGGGTTTGACAGATTTTAACCACTGCTTCTTTAATGGAAGTCTTGTCGACATACCTTCCAGAGCCTTTCTCCATAATCACGAGCCTCTGAAAAAATGGTCCTTTGATGCGCTCTCTATTACGGTAATAGAGACTGTAAGTCATGGCAGTTTTCGCTCATTTGTAACCACGCAAAACCCACAAACTCGTTAGGAAAACCAGGGCATGGGGATGATGGACGTGGCGGGATCAATGAAAATGGTTGTGCGGACATGGCGAAATGATGGAACAATGCGGGGTGGCGATTAAAACACGGTGAAACGATGGAGTATGGACTGGTGGAGGTTTTTAACATAAACATTGAAATTTGACTAATGAATGAAATGTATAATGGCGAGAGGAAAAATACGACAAACACGTGGAACGGTGACGGGGGAGGAGGACACGTGTCGATGGTGGGGAGGCAAGCAATCTGGACCGTCCGATCTCGGGAGGAGATCGACGAGCGAAGACACGTCGTCGGAGCGATGGATTGGCGGGCTGGGTACGGATACCTTGGGTTAAATCCTGCGCATCTTCGGGGTGCGATGACCGTTTGGATGGAGAGCCCCGGATCGGATCGGTTGATATGAATATCGCGTCTGGGTCAAATTTCGAACGATAATGCACGATGGCGGGTGGTTTTGAAATAGTGACGGAGCCACGTGTCGTGCGATGAGTGGAATCGCTCCGAAATCGAAAATATCGCCGGCCCTCCAAAGGCGGTGCGATGGATACCACCATTTTTTGAAAAGTGATTTTAGGCGTGGGGACCACAAGGGTGGGTGATCTGCTGACCGTTGATTTACAGATTGATTGGATGGTGGACAGGCGATCGGAGCGGTAAACGGGTTGGGCCACAGGTGCGACGTTGATCAATGAAGGCCGTCCGATCTGTACAGATCAACGGATAATACCGCACGGATATCCGCTTTCGGGATAAGCGCTCTCCCGAGGCTAGCGCTTGGTCTAGCGCCCTGATGTTACGTGGAGCAAAAAGGTTGAGGGGCTAGGGCCGAAAGGGTGCTAAACCTTATATATTTTCAAATGTGGGTTTTCGGCCCTTTTTTAATGCAATTTGGGGCTAGGAAAGAGTAACGATAAGGGGAATGAGGGGTTTTTTAAACCAAAACAGAGGGTGTGAGTATGGTTTAAAGGGGATTTTGGGATGGTTTAGAAGGATTAGGGGGAGGGATTTTTAGGGGTAAAAAGGGAGGTTATGAAAAAGAGGAAGAGGGGATGAAATGGAGAAATCTGCGAGGGGCACAAGGGGCAAATGAAGGCCTCTTGGGGCACGATTTTTCACAATCAATGAGGCTTATTGACCTAAGAACAGTAGAGGGAAATAATTAAAGGGCGAGAGGACACTGAAGAGGCTTTCAAGGATGATGTGAATTCGAGAGGAAAAGCATTCCTCGAAAGTTTAGAGATGAGTTTGACCCCCATGTTTGCTTGTCAAAATTTAATAGGGGGCTAACATGATCGACATTGGCTCCACTCAGGGGACGACACGTTCATCCTTGGGTGTGTCGAGAACTTCACGGACCACCTACATCATCAATTTTTATAGACAAGAAAAATAAACCTATTCTACTCCTACCCTTATTACTCCATGAGACCAGATTACTACTCGTTGGTCTCACATTTTCTCTACCTAAACTACATACTGCTAGGATTAAACATATCTAGCGATTTCTTCTCTACATTCTAAAACAGAAATTGAAAAACAGCCAAGCCATGATTAGACGTTTAGTCTTGCTCGGACCTTGCAGAAAATTAAAAACAACTAACTACATGCTCACGAGACTGAGCTTTATTTCGATCTTCCTACCTACTCTAATCTAACACAGAAATCTCTGATGTTCTAGGTGATACAATAATGCCAATGCAACCAGATTTAAGCGAGTAGCAAAAAAAGGATAGGAGCAGCTGACTTCTGTCAAAGATAACCACGGGGTGTTCTTCGAGTGGTCCTTCAAAGCGAGGTCACCATCGGTGGTGACCACTCTTGATGAATTTGGCCCTTGCGAAGGATCAATGCTGGAGCATTTGGGACTGATCGGGGCCTCCATGTACTCGCCACAGGGATCGAAGAACATATGGTGTAAGCTTTCTTCTTTTAGGCCTGCCATGATCGAGTAGGTTGTATGCATCATGGGCAACTTTGATTATTGCATCTTCCACTTTGCATCTTCAATGTGGCTCTTGAAAGTCCAATCACCTTCTTCTTGTATTTCGAAAGACAGTGGGATCTCTTCTTTTTTAGGAGGAGGGAGACTTTCCAAAAAGGCTTTGGGGTCTACTGAACTGATATGATTTTTCTTGTGAGTTCGAAATTCAACCTCGGCTTCATATCTTTCAACCACCAATTCTAGAAATATTTTCTTAAGCACGGGTTTAGAACTTAAAGCTGGGAAGAAGAATAGCCCGTGGAAGGTCCTCCACTTCCCAGTTTTGCCAAGGCACGTGACATTTCATCTCGACACTCTGCTACGAAACTCTGGATGCATTTTTTGCAAAGCTGCTCAGAGTCTTACATTGGTGAAGTGGCTTGGTCTTCGAGCACGGTCGATGTTGTACTTTATGACATGATCTCCCGGTGGAGTCTCGTGAAACCAAGATAATCAGCGGCCCTACTGATCACCGAGTGGAGTATTTTAATCATTTAGGAAGCTGTGGAGTCACCAAGGTGAGGGATCTACAACTCTCAACTCTTCATGCTCACCTTTACGAAGAGTGAATTAGGTTTTGTCGAGGCCCGAGATTTAGATTTTCTCAACTTCGTTCCCCGGCAACGGTGCCAAAAAGATGTTGTAGTTCCTAGAGACAACCTTGAGTTGTGAAAGACCGGTGCCTAGGACATCTTATATATAGCAAGGAGCATAATGTATAACGAGAGGAAGATATCAATAAAAGGCTCTCATGCTATCTCTGAAAACGAGGGGAATGTTAATTTTGAATGGGACCAAGACCCTCGAAAGCCGACACAGAGAAGAGAGTATCTGCAGAGGCAACGTGCAAAACTCTAATATAAAAGAAACAGACAATTTCAGAGACAACTTACGTAAAGAGGGCCAGTTCAGAAATACCTCACAGAAATAAATTATCGGAAGGTGTTTGTCTGTGAATGAAAGATTGAGAGGATACTAGTTGTCAGTGAGCTGATATCCGGATACACAATATCACCATGTAATGGGCTTACCAATTTAAGAATCCATACATGACAATAGCGTTTTAAAAATAACCTCCCAAAGAAACTAATATAAAGCGAAGTATGGTTTGAGTGAATAGTGAAACAAAGTATATCATGCCCGAGCCATATTTAAAGCGCTTGACTAATCCAAGCATGGGTATCAACTAGGATAAATCCATACCAAAAATCAGTGAGCCACTCGCATTCCGAAACATGATACGAGAAAGATGGATGAAATGAAATGATCTATTAAAGTAACACATATAAGAGAAAGTTACAATCGTGAAATACCAAAGACTAGAATCCTCTTAACGGATGGAACTCCTCCTCACTGAGACCCTATGGGCTTTGAGCCTTCATACAAGAGTTCACAAAATGTATACAAAAAAATCCTTTCAGCTCATAATTTTTACGATAAAATCGGAACCCTAAATCATCTGTTCTTCGGGAGCTTTATAGGAGAAAAATAAAGCTCGAAAAAGGGAGTAGGTGATGAACATTTAATTTTGCCTCATTAAGACAAGATGGCGAAATGTGCACGCCCATATTGTTGGATGACTCTGTAGCACTTGTATGTACTTTGCTTCCACCTTTCGAAATAAATGCACTGGGTAGAAGTCTCTTGAGGAACACGACAAAGAAGTAAAATCACATAGACATTCCTTCCTTTCCCGAAAGAAAATGGTCGTTGAAAAAGAAAGCTTTAAGGTATTGTTTTTCAAAGCTGAATGTTACCCTGCCTTCTAAACCCTTTGAATTACGGTTTAAGTTCTTCAATGCTGAACGTTGAATTCCTCGATAATTCATTGATATTTCTCTGTCTGCTCCATTAATATCTCCATCTGCGTCGATACGTGCTTTGAATGACTTGGGAGGGTTTGACGAGTTTTAACCTTTGCTTCTTTAATGGAAGTCTTGTCGACATACCTTCCTAGGCCTTTCTCCATAATCACGACCTCCGAAAAAATGGTCCTTTGATGTGCTCTCTATTAGACTCGTCTCGGCGTGATGTACCTTGCAGTAAATTAAAACAACTAACCACATGCTCACGTCGCCAGATTTATTTCGCCCTACCTACTCTAATCTAACCCTGGAAATTCTGATGTTCTAGGTGATACAATAATGCTAATGCAACCGAAGCAAGAGCAAAAAAGGATAGAGCACCGACTTCCCGTCAAATATAACCACAGGGGTGTTCTTCCCTGTGGTCCTTCAAAAGCCCGAGGTCACCATCGCGTCGGTGACCACTCTCGATGAATTTGGCCCTTGCAAAGGATCGACTGCTAGAGCATTTGACCCGATCAGCCTCCATGTACTCGCCACGGATCGAAGAACATATGGTGTAAGATTTTTCTTTAGGCTCGCCATGACCGGGTAGGTCGTTCCAGATCATGGGAAACTTTGATTATTGAATCTTCCACCGCATCTTCAATGTGGCTCTTGAAATCAATCACCTTCCTCTTGTATTTCGAAAAGCGATAGGGATTCTTTTTTAGGAGGAGGGAGTCTTTCCCAAAAAGGCTTTGGGGTTCTCGAATCGATATGATTTTTTCGTGAGTTCGGAAATTCAACCTCGCTTCATATCTTTCAACCACCAATTTCTAGAAATATTTTCTTTGCTTAAGCATGGGTTTAGAACCGAAGCCGGGAAGAAGAATAGCACGGTGGAAGGTCCTCCACTTCCATTTCTGCTGTGAGCATGTGACATTTCATCTCGACACTCGCTACGAAACTCGGATTCATTTTGCAAATCGTCGCAGCAGTCTTACATTGGTGAAGTGGCTTGTTCTTTCTGCGCATGGCCGTCATGTTGTACCGTGGACACGATTTCCGAAGGAGTCTCGTGAAACCAAGATAATCAACTCGCCTACCGATCACCGAGTGGAGTATTTTAATCATTTACGGAACCGTGGAGTCACCAAGGTGAGGGATCTACAACTCTCAACTCTTCATGCTCACCTTCGAAGACAGTGAATTGGTTTTGTTGAGGCCCAGGGATTTAGATTTTTCTCAACTTTATTCCCCGGGCAACGACGCCAAAAATATGTTGTAGTTCCTAGAGACGACCTTGGATTGTGAAAGACCGTTGCCTAGGACATGTTATATATCGCAAGGAGCATAATGTATAACAGGAAAAAATTACAATATATAGATATAATGTATATAGATATTGTTCAATATATAGATATAATGTATATTGTTCAATTAAAAATGTTAAAAGAAAAATTACATATATAGATATTGTTGCAAAATTTCTTTGATACAAAATAACAATATTTTATTAATATCTAAACATGTATATCCATAAAATGAGCTAATTCACTATTTCAAAAAACAAGTAATACAAAATAGTTAGCTATAACTTACAAACTATACTTGAAAAGTAATTTCCTAATTTTTTCACTCATTTATAGCGAAGTTTGAGAAATGTCTATGAAAGCGGTTATTCAAAAAAAATAGGTCGGTATATCCATTAAAGAAAAAATAAGAGATATGTATGTGAAAGCGGTTATTAAAAAAATAGGCTCGGTATATCCGTTAAAGAAACTTATGCTAACCGATGTGACAATTTCCGTTTTCTAATGTCTTAAAATTTTTGGGTTCAGCTTGGTTCGATTCCACTTGAGGTCATATGAAAATTATTCTAACTTTAAAAAAATAATGTCAAATGAAAGATCATAAAATAAAACACTAATAATGTGAAATGAAAGATCATAAAATAATACATTTATGCATGCGACAAGACAAGAACATTAATATTAGTTGTGAATAGAAATAGGATAAAAAAATCATATATTTTATTCATCTATAATCTGATTATGATCTAACATGTGAAAAAACTATTTTATGCATAGTCTCAATTGAGTCAATATATTCTCATGATTATACAAATATTAAACATAGAATTAAATGTTGATAATAAAAGAGAATATGCACAATTTACAAACTAACATACTTAATTCAAAGAAATCGACATTCTATTACTAGTGATTCAAACTTCTTATGATTATTTAGATAGTAATGTCACTTAACTCCCTTTAGATCTAACGCGTTTTAGATCTAAACTCTCTTATCATAAGTTAGACAAATCATGTCACCTAACGTCTACACCCTCTCAAGATAAAAATACAAACTTTCTTTATGAATTTTATAATACGTAAATAGATATCTAGAATAGTTTAATAAGTAACATTATATTTTGTCTATAATATTTTATATTATATAAAATAACAAATCACATAACAACATTACAAAAAATGAATGAGATACCCTTCATCATATTTTTTTTCTTGAGGATCATTTTCTATATCATTAAAGTCTTTAAATATTACTTGTAGTACTCGTCTACACTTCAAAATATCAAGTGTGTTTTTCATGGATTTTTTTTCTATCACCACTCATATTAGACACATGGTGGATTTATTTTTTCCAGCCTTTGAATAATATTCTAACTTCCTTGTTATTTACTTGACTTTCTTTATAAATTGAAATGTTTCTTCCATGGATACACCTTCATATTAATATTTAGGATTAAGAACCATTTCAAAGACTCTTACATCCTATGTGAAAAAATTGCATGGAATTTTATTATTATTATAAAACTTAAGAAAATCATTCCATCTAAAGGATTTCTCATACACGATCAATTTTAAAAGATACTCATTGAATGATTGATGGGATAGGCTCATTCTAAAGCCCACTATGAAGGCTATGTGTAAGTATGTTTGTCTCTTTTAAAATAAAATATTCTATGAATATAAAAATAATATGTGCTATAATAGAAAAGAAAAAGAAAATATGCTATGCATATTTAATTAGTTGTCCATATGATCTAATATAATTTCATAAAACGCATATGAGTAAGATGTTTAAACTTTATACTTTTCAAAAATATATCAACTTCATATATATTTATATATATAAACATGCTAAAATAACATACTTTAATGTTGTACAGAATAAAATATCAAATGTGAGTTTTGAGTAAAATATTTTAAAATAAATCAATATTGACATATAATTAAAAAAAGTATATTAATAATAATAGTAAATACAAGTTTTAATGTGAGCTATTAAAATGGTTCAATGCACGTGTTATGTAATCTCTATAACATTTAAAAATAAGATTTAAATAATAATACGATTTAAATAATAATAAAATACACATTATTTTTTGCATTCTAAAAAAAGTTTGAAAGTCTGCAGAAAATTTGATCTTTCTCTGCTACATGTTACATCCATCGATAATATGGATCCATGTGGTATATTCTAACTACTCAAATATACCATGGCCTTACCTTAGATGTGTAATACATTTAGATACCTAGATTGTTATTTTGGAATCATATTTGTTTGATTTGAAAATAGAGTCTCCTTTACCTAAATTATTAATCAAGTAATAATTACTTTTTTCATCGATATTTATTTGACATCACATTTGTTTGATTTGAAAATAGAGTTCTCTTACCTTAAATTATTAATTATGTAGTAATTACTTCTTTTATTGATGTTTATTCAGTTGAGATTGTCTATAATAAATAAATAAATGATTTACGTGAATCCATAATCATGTTTACCCTATTATCCACTTTATTAACCTTTACTTAAAACAATTTCAACTTTATATCTTGTGGGATGAAATCCTAATGGGTGGAGCCAATAAGTGAGTTTTTTCAATTCAATTCAATAAGAAATTATCACTAACATATTAGGGGGAATTGATCTTTTCCTTTTAGTTGAATCTTTAAGTGATCTATGTTTTAAAGAATTGTCACTTACATTGTGTTAAATAAACTTGGATTATTTTTTCAAAATTAAAATAATGGTCAATCAAAGTAAATATAAGTTGAAAAACAAAAAACATAAATCAAAATTAAAATGTTATTTTGAAACAATGAACACAAAAACACAAATTGTACAGCATGAAAACTTTTTTTTGCTATTTATAGAATGTGGACGAAAAAGCATAAATCAAAATTAAAAGAAAAGAAAAGCATGTTAACCTCCGGTCATGCTTTTTGAAGAAGGTGGACTCAAAAATTATTTTTTTGGTTGTGTTTTAAAAGAAAGTTGACCATCTTTTACTGGTCAAGTGAAAGAAGGTGAACTAAACCAATTATACATATATAGAGTGATGGCAAGGCAGACTAAAAGCTATTATGAGATATCCCATGACTGGGTAAGCACCCGCGAGAGACGACAACGATGTCACCGCTGGGAGACCAGTTTTTTCGAACAGAGGTAGGCGCGCCGCGCATCCGGCGCACGCCTCAGGCTTTTTGTCCTCGTCTCCGCGCATGGGAACTACATACACTCGACGTCTCGCTCCAGTATCCTGCAGGGCTGCCGGTGCCATCATTCAAATGGAGAGGTGGAGCCCCCATTCTCTCGGATGCATGCAAAAGTTGTCACCTTTGGTTTTCAACGTCAGTGATCGGCGGGAAGCGCGGGAGGCTATATGCCCGTTGACAAACGCCAGCCTTTTGCACATGTTTCAAAATCCGAAGGAATGAACACTTCTCGCTATTGAACGAAAGAACCCATCCGAAACCTTGAACGTGGACCCGGTGACTTACAGGAGCCTCTTCTCTCCGCGGGCATCGATCCGGACTCTCTTCTTGCCCGCATTCGGTAAATGTGAACAAGCAGTGCGAGAAGGTGAGCGGTGGAGAGGCTCTTGTCCTACAAGTTGCGCACAGCGGTGCTTTTATTGCGGTAACAACCAGTAGGAACGGGTCCGAAAAACTAGGACGAGACCGGAAGCAGGTTGAAAACGCAGGCGCAGAAAGAAATGGACAAAGTCTAAAAATGCCGTAGTATAATTTATGCCTTGGGTGAAGACATAGGGTGGGAACAGGTTTCAGTAATGGTTGACAAAACACTGGTCGGCAGGGCTGTGGGCAGGCATTTTTCCCTCAAAACTATAGTCTCCTGGGCTGATGCACATTGGAAATCCGGTTTTGGTTACGTGCCTGAGGTGGTTTCCCTTTCAAAGGGGTGGTTCGCTTTCCATTTCTTGCGCTCTGAACATCTCCAGTGGGTGACACAACGGTGTTGGTCTGTTGATAACTCTCCTTTGCTCTTTAAACCTTGGCATCCGCTCTTTGATGCCAGCAGGGAAAGGGTGGATTCGGTCCCACTGTGGGTTCGTCTTCCTGGTTTGCCTCTTCACTATTGGACAGAGGAGCACCTATGTGGTATAGGTAATACTATTGGGGTCTTCTTAGAGGCAGACCTGTCCTATATTAAGACTAATCTCAGGCGGGTAGCAAGAATTTTGGTGATGATTAATATTAGAGAGGGCCTTGCAGAATTTATGAATCTCTATTGGGGGCCCTATGATATTAAGCAGATTATTGACTATGAAAAGGTTCCTTTTCGATGTCGACGGTGCCATGTTTACGAACATCCAGCATATGAATGTAGTTCTACTTTTAGATTTGCCAAAAGCCGGGAGTCTGATCCTCATGTGGAGGCTCCTCAGATGAAGGAGGCTGGTTTCGTTCCTCACAACTCACAAACAGCTCTTTGTTCAGACCTCTCAAGCGCTGAACAATCTTTTACTGATGAATTTGGTTCTTGTATGCTGTCTGATGTAGATTTTCAGGGGCTGAGTGTGTTCTCTAGCCCTTCTACTGGGCAGGAGGCTCTCTTTCAGGATGTTGGGTGTGGAGCGCTCGATGTTGTGGAGGGCCATAGCCGACATTTTGGAGCAGATTTTCACCTGAAGGACAATGTTGTGATGAATGAAGTATTCTCTGTGGTGAACCGTTCACTTTTGGGCTCTTTTCCTTTCTCTCCCGCATTAAATTTCTCTTTAAATTTGTTTCAGTCTTCTGTCTCGATTTCAGTCTCTGGTAGGAAGGATACTGGTGGAATGGTCTCTTGTGATGTTCCTAATATCTCCCCTCAGCCTGTTTCGCTACCTGCTCTCTAAGAGAAGGCTTATGTATCTGTTTTTGACCTAGGTGACAAGCTGTTGGATTCGGTGGTTAATACAGCCCCTTTGGTCAATGGATATAACCTGAGATCTAGTGCCAAAAAAGGTGCTGGTGGGTTTGGGAAAGGAAAATCCCCTTCTGCTCGGGGCAGGGGTAGGATCTCTTTCTTGGAAAAAGCACATGATCGAGCTATGTTGGATGTTCATGATGGGAGGCAGATTTCGATTGACAGGGCGCTTAGAGCAAGCCTTTCCCTGAAGCCGAGTGTTTAATGAAGATAATGTCATTTAATTGCAGGGGCTTGGCAGGTCCCCAAAAGAAATTTTCTTTCCGGAGAATTATCCTTCTGGAATGTCCTGATATCATTCTGCTACAAGAGACTTTAGGTGCTGGGCTGGTGGTCAAAGCTAGACTGGAGGGTTGGCTGCCTGGCTGGACCTTTGAGTCTTTGGATGCTAGAGGAAGGTCTGGTGGTTTGGCTATCGGGTGGAATGAAAAAACAGTCAAATCACAAAATTTATGGGGTATGGAGTCGGTCCTGGGAATAAATTTCCTGTCACTGGAGCTTCGTGAAGCTTTCAATCTCCTTAATATTTATGGCCCTTATCAAGACCGAATCCCTTTTTGGGACTCCCTCTTGAATAACTCTTTAATCAAGAGAGACTCGGTAATTTTAGGTGGAGATATGAACTTTTCTTTGGGCCAGTCAGAGGTATGGGGACCTCATGCACATATCGATGCTTTGACTGGTTTTTTCACTCAAAAATTGGAGGAGAATCACTTGCTGGACATTGAACCCATCAAGCTGAAACCTACTTGGAGGAACAATAGATGTGCTGAAGACAGAATAGTAAAGAGACTAGATCATTTTCTGGTGGCTGAGCAGATTGTGGACAGGCCTTTTATGATTAGGCAGTGGATTGGCAGTGGGGGTGCTTCTGATCATTTTCCTATTTTTCTTGAGTTAAAGATCGGGCCTAGGCAGCCCCCTAGTCCTTTAAAGTTCAACAAAATTTGGCTCAGGGATGATTCCTTCAAAGCTTTAGTTCTTGATTGCTAGATTCCTTTTAGGGTGGATAGTCCTCTTTATGTTGCCTTCCAATTTGCTAAAAATTTAAAACGCATTAAGGTTGCTATGAAAGTTTGGTCGGCTGCTAAGAGACAGAGGGAGGATGTGGAGTTGAAACAGGTGGAAGAGGATCTTCGATTGATTTATGAGGGCATTGGGGGTGGCTATCAATCCCAAGCTGATAAAGACACTCTTGTCTCACTTGAAAAAAGAAGGAACTCCCTTCTTATGGATAAGGAGGAATCTTGGAGGCTGAAGAGTAGGGCCACTTGGCTGGCTAGTGGGGATGAGAATACAAAATTTTTTCATGCATATGCTCGCGGTCGGAAGGCAGCTAATACTATTTGGACGTTAAGAGATGGTCAGGGCATTGAGCATTCTTCCTTTGAGGCCAAAGCTAGATTGGGGGTTGATCACTTCAAGGACCTTTTTAAGGCCCCAGCTCAAGCTTCACTAGCAGAAGTGATAAGAGTTGCTCAATTTTTTCCGAGGTTTGTGGAGGAGGCTGATAACAGATCTTTGATGGCGGAGGTCTCCGAAAAAGAACTAAAGGAGGTTCTTCAAAGCTTCCAAAAAGACAAAAGTCCTGGGCCAGATGGGTGGTCAATTGAATTTTTCTTGGCTCTTTATGACATATTAGGGACTGATTTGCTGAAAGTAGTGGAGGACACCAGGATTTCTGGGCGGATTCCTGCTTGCTTCAATTCCACATTCATAGCTCTTATTCCGAAGGTGGATAACCCTCTTTCTCTGGCTGACTTCCGTCCTATCTCTTTGTGCAACTGTATCTATAAAGTGATAGCCAAGGTGGTTGCGAGAAGACTCAAAGGCATTCTGTCTTCTCATATCTCCGGTGAACAATTTGGTTTTTTGGAAGGCCGTCAAATTCATGAAGCAATTGGGACCGCTCAAGAGGCTCTCCACAGCATGAAGACCAAGAACCTCAAAGGGACTGTACTGAAAATAGACCTATCCAAAGCATATGACCGGGTAAGTTGGTTATATATTCGTATGCTTCTTACTCACCTTGGGTTTGGTATCGGTTTTATACGATGGATTATGAGCTGTATAACAACCGTCTCCTTTTCAGTTCTGCTCAATGGGGCTGCATCCCCTTTTTTTCATGCTGAAAGAGGGCTGCGCCAGGGCTGCCCCCTTTCTCCCCTTTTATTTTTACTGGTTGCTGAAGGTTTGAGTAGAGCTCTTCATGTGGCAAAGACACAGGGTACTTTGAAGGGCATTCAGGTTGCTCCAAACCTTTTCATCACTCACCTTCTTTTTGTTGACGATGTTCTAATTTTCAGATCTGGGTCGGTACGTGATGCTATTACGATTGGTGAGATTCTGGATCTGTTTGGCAAAGCTACGGGTATGGAAGTGAATGCTGGGAAGTCTTCTATCTCCACTCATTCGTTGAGGGATGAGGAGAGCACCGAGCGCCTCTCCTTTTTTCTCAGGCTCTTGCTGCTAAGGGTGGATGGAGGCTCATCAATGGTGACAGCCTGTGGACTCAGGTGATATCTCACAAATATATTTCTCCTTTCTCCATTGTGGATTGGATAAGGTCTCCTGGGAAAACCTTTGCTGGGGGAACGGTGATTTGGAAGGCACTTGTTAAATCTTTTCACATCTTGGAAACTAGTCTGGCTTGGGATGTGGGTAATGGCAGGAAGCTGCGGGTTGGTGAGGATCCATGGTTGGGTAGTTCTCTTCAGCACCTCCTTCCTAGGCGCACGATTGAGGCCTTAAGACAGCAGGGGATTACTTTTCTCTCCCATCTTGCTGATCCGGTTCGGAGAAGGTTGGGCATTCAATCTTGGTTACAGGCTTCTTCCCTTGGGCTGGAGGTTTTTGATGAGAGGGCTCTGGCGGTATATATTCGTGCTCTAAAACAGGCTCATCTTGTGCTCTCAGATAGGGATGATAAGATCGCTTGGGATTTTGATCCTTCGGGGATCTATTCCCCCCGGGCCGGTTACCAAAAGCTTAGTGAGGGGGTTGTTTTGGGTGAGGTGCGGTGGTGGTGGAAGAACCTTTGGAAATTGAACTGTCCTCCTAAGACTCGTCTTTTTATGTGGTGTGTCCTTGAAAATAAAGTCCCTACTTGGGATGTGTTGCAAATCAGATGCTTTCAGGGTCCGGGCTGGTGCTGCTTGTGCAAATCAGATGTTGAATCAGTTAACCATATTTTCCTCAGTTGTCCTTTCATTAAAGGAATTTGGTTGGAGTGTTCGAGGCTATTGGGTTTCCGGTGCAGATGGGAGGGCATTTCTGTCTCTCATGCCTGAGATTCGTGGTGGGTGTCTACTGCTGAGCTGAACTTAAAAGCACTGCCTCTTCTCGTTATATGGGGTTGTTGGTTGGCTCGTAACCAGCTACTTTTTTATGGTTCTGTTAGTACTCCTGAGATTGTTGGTGCCATGACTGTGGGTCTGCACTTAGCTTTCCATATTCATATTCGTGTTGCCAATCAGAGGGAGGTCCTTATGTTGGAGATTGATAGGAGGAGGCCTTGGGGATTTTTTGATGGAGCTATGCATCAAAATTTCTGTGGGGGAGGTGCTCTGTTGTTTCTCTCGGATTCACACTGGTACAAGATCTCTGTTGGGCTGGGGGAAGGGTCAAATAATTTTGCTGAACTGCTGAGCCTCAAGATCCTTCTACTGTTCGCTATGGAGAAAGGTTGCAGGCAACTAAATGTTTTTGGGGACTCCTTGAACGTGATAAATTGGATAAAAGGTATACAGATTTGCAGAGTTCATCTATTACAAAATTTGTTCCATTCCATTGGGGTGATCCTTTGTTCCTTTGCCTCTTTCACATGTCAGCATATCTATCGTGAAAATAACGAGAAGGCGGATCAAGCTTCTAAGAGGGGGCTGCTGTTGGATGAAGGCATTTGGAGGGTCAGAGAACATTTGGAGGGTGTTATCTCTGAATATTTCCACCCATCTTTATTCGAATAGTGGCTACTGGACTTTGCTATGGCCTGTCTTTTGCCTACTGTTTTCATCCTCTCAGTGTGCGGACTTTACAGTTTTTTTAGGATGGGTGGGATTTTCTTCATCTGATGGTTGGACTACAAAATGACTTGAGATCCCTTTCAAAAGGCGGGTCAACATATTGCCTTTGGCTGTTTACCTTGGGGTGTGCATATCATCTCATCTATTTGCGTTTGAGGACCTTGATCTACAAAATGTTTCCTTTTCTGGTTTCTTCAGGGCGATGGACAGTTTTTCAATGGACAATTTTGAAAGATTGCAGTGGGTCGAAGTCACATCTGGCTTCAAAATCTTTCTTTGACTTTTATGGACAGTTTTCATTGGACAGCTTGACAGATTGCTGTGGGTCGAAGTCTCATGACTGTTTTCAAAATCTTTCTTTGACAGTTTGACTGAAAATGCGCATTCTCTGTTCTTGTGCGTTTGGAGAGTGCGTTTTTTGTGTTGGATTACATATTGAAAGGGTCTCTACTATGGGCTGGACACAGTATTCTGGCGTGAACGGGTTCCCTGGCTACTTAACTATACTTGGTTACATACTGAAGGGTGTATTCGCTGGCTCTATTTTTAAAGGAAGACTGAACGTGTTTCTGTACCATACCGGTCCAGCGGACAGTCTTTCTCTCGTTGGCAGTGTTTTCGAGGGAAAGTCCGTCAGCGCGTAGTGTTGGTGCTATTAGGATCTCGCTCGCTCTTCAGATATCAACAACTTGCTTTGTTTTATGTCATTTATCGTTTCGGACCATGCATAGCTTCTCACTATGTAATCGTCATCGTATACAAACTAATCGGGTTTGTCTTTCGAACACACAACAATGCGTTTCTCATTGTAATTTTATAACTCACCCGCGCAAATAAAATTATGCTTTTTCTCAAGGAAAAAAACATCAATAGGGTTGAGGTTCGGAAGTGAGCAAGCGTAAATTTCCCCCTCCTCCCTCGCATGACAAAAGATTAACTATATTCCCTTTCCTCATTCTTCCCCAATTCCTTGCTCCTAATATCACCCCCTGCTAAAAAACCCATCCCTCCCCTCTCTCTCCTCTAATGTCTTAATACATTCCCCTTCCTTTCATCTCTGCCCCCCTTATCTTTACTTCCCCTCACTTAACCTAAATCTTAATATTACCCTTGCTAACCTTGACATTAATAAATATTACAACTTCATCTTACATTAATTTATATTAATAAAATTAAAAATATGTTCGTCACTCCCTTCACATCTTTCCATTCACACTCATTTACCTTTAATTCATTTATTTCCTTATATTTCCCCTATTACATTTCTATCCGTCCATCCTAAAATTTTATTTATTTATTTATTTTCACCTCACTAAAAATATTTTTAACTCTTAATCAAAGTTTCACATTTGGTTTTTATTAACATCCATTATAATTAACTAATGTAATTCATCGAATTTATATTAACATTAATTAAAATAAATTATTTTGCATCATACACTCATCATTAGACATTGCTTATTAATCTAAACCAATAACATTTCATTTATAAATCCTTAAAGAAGGTTATTATAATAATTTTATATACAAATTATTTTTATCATAGTAATAATAAAATTCTAAATAAAATCTTAAATAAAATATTATCTTTTTCTAATTATTAAAATTGGGTTGGTCGACTCCTCTCATCCTCTCTTTCCTCCTTCATTATTTATAATCTTTGGCTTCTTCTCTTCTTTGTAGGTTTTGTCCTGAAGATGAGTCTAGTTCTAGACTAGAAACGTTGATAGAAAAATGGAAACTGTGGTTAATATGAATTCTCAATCTCACAAAATAAATAATTAAGTAAATTAGTATAAATATATGAAAATTAAAAAATAACCTCAGAATGAATCCAAAACCCAATCTCCTTCATTTGAACATAAATCTGTAAGATAGTTAATCAATGTTTGTGGTTTTTGATAAATGTTAACTATCTCTCTATTTGTTTCTTTATATTCATATGTTAGTTTATTTATAACAACATCATGAACTAGTACTTGGCTATGACTCCTTCCATCTACCCGATTCAAAAGAATAGGCTTATAACTACCATATTTTGTCCAACATCCAACATGAATGAACTCACAATCACTTATAATTGGTTGATCTTTGCAACCAATACAATTTTACTTTTTCCTGTAACATGAAATAGTAAAAGTTCAATTAACTTTTACATAAATAACTTTTTTTTAACATTAATCAAACATACAATTTCAATGTCTTACCATGTAAGTTGCATCTTTGAGTTTGCTTTTCCCTTAAAGCTTGATAATAAAATTGCAAATTGTGTCTGAATGAAATGTCACAAATCTCCAAAATGGTGATGTTGTAACTTGTTGAAATCCCATAACCAATTTACTAAAAGCTTGATAACTACAAGGCTCACTATCATATCCAATGTTTGGGAAATTGAAACCATGAGGAATATCTGCAATAACTAGGGAATAATCCCTTTTAGGCGTGAATTTTGAAATGTCTTCACAATCACCTTGTATTATTTGATATTGGATAGTCTGGAGCCCATCCCAATTGAAATGGTTAAGACTAGGATGAAGTTCAACCTTCTTAAGATGTTGTTTTCTCAACATTTCCAACTTAATTTTTCAATAAATGTTTTGAAATTATCCGATACTCCATTTGCATCCTTGTTCGACATCTTTAATGAAATAAACAAATATATGTATAAGTAATAAAATATAAATAGTATACATATGAATAAAAATGAATGTATAAATCAATATATCTTTTTAAATGCAAGATAAAAATATTTTAGTGTTGATGTAGAACTTGAATATGGGTAGTTGCGTACAAGATCATCCCAACTATCTTCATTCAATAATTTAACCATATGTTCTTGTATTTTCATATAAACCTGGAGACTGAATAAATAAATTAAAAAATGTTAATATAGTGATATGTATAACAAATACTACCAACAACAAAATTTTATATTTAAAAGAAAATATAATCCAAAAATAAGTAAAAATAATTCAACAAATTTGCTTTTGAAATTCCTCGTGCATTTCATCCAATGATGATTCACCTAAATTCACATGAGATGATATTGATTTGACAAGTTTATCATCCTTTTATCCAAGGTGTGATAGTCATATCATCTGGAAGGTGCTTGATTTTAGGACCTGTCTTACTGCTAGTACATATTAATGGTTTAGAGTTTTTAACCCTCAACAAAATCCTATCAAACAAAATATAATATGTCAATAATATATATGTTATAAAAAATATAATGATACTTACGATAATGCAAAACACATAAATATAAATAAGAAAACTTACAGTGTTTTGTGCAATGTTGTTTACGATTTGTTCGCACATCTTTGTAGAATATTCATGTGTCGTACTTCATCATTAAGAAACAATATCTAACCTTCTCACGTGACTTCAGCAGTTTTGTAAGAACAAAACAACTTCTGTATTCAACACCAAACATATGTCTCGTACTTTTCCCAACACCTCATAACTTCCACCATTGTAAATCATACTAGCATATAGATATATGTGCACACCTTCGTCACTTTCTCTATCTTTAACATGTCATGTAATTATTTATTTATTTATTTCTTATGTCATCTTCCATTCTGAAATAATCTTCAATTCATTTGAAGGGCTAGTTTCTTGACTTTTACCATGTGTCTCAATTCGATTTCATTCAACAGTATTCATAGAGGGTCCAACTACAACTTTAGATGATGTAATTTTTTCAAAGAGACCTTCTTTGATGTCATTTACTTGTAATATATATATATATATATATATATATATATATATGTGTGTGTGTGTGTGTGTGTGTGTGTGTGTGTGTGTGTGTGTGTGTGTGTGTGTCCCCGGATGCGAGTGACAGAACTGACACGCTTGACAATCACATCCCACACTCCCTAAAGGGCAAAGATCTTCTGCATAGAGCCTTACTTGTTGTGGATCCTCAAATCGTGAGCCACTCGCACGAGACTCACATAATCGGAAATAATGACGAGAGGATGGGAACTGCGTCACCATGTCTAGAAAAATCACCTAACATCTATCACCATAAATGATCACCATGATTAACCTGTATTGCAGCCATCCCCCTTCCCTCGAGCCTGCTCAGGTAATCAATCATAGCATGCAGATGCGTGCGAATCCTACTCATTGCTATCCTCCCCGCACACAGCCCAGTCCCTTTAAAAATATGAGCTATCGGCCCCTTCTAATACACAATTTATTATCTATGCCTTTCACCTCTTTAACTCTGATTTGGCTTCTCCCTGAATTTAGAAGGCTGCGAAGCTCTATACTCAGCGTTGCACTGCGTAGACTCCTTTGGGCTGCCACATCCCTTCTTGCGCACCTTCCCCCCTGATATTGCTACCCCCTAAGCCCCAGCGCTGCTTGCCCTTCTGTGTACCCCTCCTTGAACTGCTCCCCCCTGCCTCTTCGCGCAATGGCCCCCAAACTATGACAAAGAAATATCTGAGGCGGATATAGAAGGGCTCTCCCAGGTCACTATCACCGTAGCGAGGAAAATTTTATAGAGTCGATAGAAGGCTCCTCCTCCAACACTTTTGCGCGTCGGAGTCCTGATCCTAAGCAGAATGAAGTAGCCCCTGGGAAAGTTGCACAGAGAGGAAGATGCGGCCCACGGAAGTCCACCATCTCTCCCCAGATGCACCTCCAACACCGCAAAAATGACCTACTGCCGGTTTAGGAGGAGGAAGATGAGGACTCAGAGATATGGGTGATGGATTGTGATGGCAACTAGACGCGCATCCCCGATGGCGTAGATCCGGACTCCCCCATCCTCTGCGCACTGGTCCACAAACCCAGGCATACAGTGGCAGACATGGAGGAAGCCATTGCACAGGCTCTTGCTTGCCCCATTGAGGAGGAGGTCCCCAAAAGTGATGATGAAGACGAAAAGTGAAGCCTGTGCAGCTGCATAGTTCTCCCATGTTTTTTGTCAAGCTTTTTATCAATTATATTTTGCTACCATTTACTTTGTGCTACTTAGATACGTCAGTGCTACTGCGCATAATGTAATTTTCTGTTTTAAGTTTTGTTCGGGCTGGTTTCCTCCCCTGAGGCAGCCTAGAAATCGTGTAACTAAGGCTGGGATTGGTTAAATGCAGCTTGCCAACCCAACGTGTAGCAGCTACTTCTCTGTTTTCAAATTAATAGAATAGCCTAACTTACCATATATATATAAGTTAATTAAAAAAAACCCATATATTAATTAAAGAATATGTGTATATATATTTTTTCAAGTTTTTTGTGATCCTCTAAGCTTGACCTGTGGCTTGAGGAGCTGCGACCCAGGGGCATTTAAGTCGTCAAAGTCACATGGGGATCGCACCCAACCTGGGCCACACTAGCCTTAAGTTTACTGGATTTTTTGGCATGTATCCTCCCCTAGCACAAGGCATAACCACCCCCCTAAGGTTTCATCCTGGGTCGCCTTTTTGACGATGCCCATCCTCAACTAGTTGTGCTAGTGGGACTTGGCAATTAAAATAATTTTATTAAAAAACCATTAAAATTTAATTTTTTAAATTAAAAAAAAACTATTAAAAATTAATTTTAAACTTTTAAAATGAAATTTAAAAAACAAAACAATAAAAATAAATAAATAAAATTTGCGTTGGGCGGCCGCGCTTATGGCTTACCTGCCCCCTCGCCCAGCGATGGACCGACGGGCTGCGGGGCGGGCCTCGCTCGAGCACAATTTTTATTTTGAAAAAAAATCCATTTTTTGTAGTATATATATATATATATATATATATAGAAGGAATAGTTTTTTTTCTTTTGGTATCTCGGAGGAACCGAACAACCCGCCTTACACGTAACTACTAGTAAATATCTTATGGTTTAGGACATGTCCTCCTTGTCGTAAAATGGTCACTTTAGAGGGATTTGAACCTAGGGAGAATCGACCCCCTCACCCAAAAGGGGTTTGATAGGCCCTGGGAGCCCTTCCCAGGCACACCCAGGGCCTTCTAGCCACCTGTTGGGTGAGGGGGCCAACAAGCACAAGCGAGTCTGGCTTGGGCACAATTCTTTTATTTATTTATTTTTAATTTTGAAAAAAAAAAGCTATTTCTTTTAATGAATGTAAAAAAAATATTTTTAAGGAATAGGTTTTATTTTGTATCCCAGAGGAATGCAACAACCTGCTTAACACATAACTACTGGTAAACCTCTGCGGTTTTACGCCCCGTCCTCCTTGTCGTTAACCACTCACCTCAGGGAGATTTGAACCTAGGTTTGCCTTGTTTCAACGATTTCCTAAATTTTGAATTAGTGAATTGAGCTACACCCAAGACAAATAAAGAAATAATAATTTTTTTTCAAAAAAAATACTGAACACTTGCTTTTCCATTTCAAAACCCTAAAAAATATGAATTTTCTTACTTTTTTCTCCTTAAAATCCTACAAATATGAGGTTTTTTTTTTTCATATTTTCCCTATAAAATATAAATAATATGATTTTGTATGTGGTTTTCCCCCTCCAATATGATAATAATAATAAAAAATCGTCGAAAAAAAAGAAAAACAGTAAAAAAAAACAAAATTTCAGCTCAAAAACAATAAAACAACATATTTTCCCCAAATTCCTCTTTAAATGTTCAAAATAGAAGGGAAACTAACCATTGAAATACGAAAATCTTCCGTTGAATGTCTTGTCGATGACAATGTAGCTAGTCCGCAAAATCTCTCCAAGCTTTTTAACAAAACCTAGAGAAGACTTGATGTGATGTAAGGAATAGTAACAAAGAAAGTTATTATAAAGTGAAGATTATGTGATTAATTTATTGTTTCTTGAATGTGAGATTAAAATTAAAATTAAGAAAAATAATATATACTTAACATTATAGGTTTACGTCCACAAGGTCTTGGATAAACACTCATCGGGTGCTCTCTTAAGACACTCCTTGATGTGAAGTCATTGGTTCAATTCCCTACCTCGATGGGGTGATATATTGGACATGATGAAGAGGCAGTCCTGCCAAACTTTAAAAAAAATATTATAGGTTTACACTAACTTTTGTTAAATGTGGGATAAAAAAAATATAAATTCTAAAAATTAACTTAATTACCTAATTAATGTTAAATAATTTAAGTAAAAGATTTATTTTAATTTCGAATGAATGTATTAAAAGAAAATCTGTGTTGAAAATTAAATATAAAGTAAGGTCAAAATTTTCAAGACAAATTTTTAGTAGAATGTTTTCAAATAAATTTAGAAGGAAATTTTGGAGGGAAATATTTCAAACAAAATTTTTGGAGGGGAGATTTTCAGCGAATTTTTTTTTGGGGAAACTTTGGAGGGAAATTTTCGTTTTCTAAGCTATAAATTGTCATTGGGAGAGTGCATTTGTATCATTCAACATATTTTTTTTGAAAGTCATAGATACTTCTAATAGTGAAGTTTCTCTTTCTAGCATCACTATATTCCTCATGTAACAAATCTATTCATATTGATGAATATAACAAGAATTCTTTCACTATGAATAGAGGGCCAAATTTTATACTTAGTCTTAATCCTAAGGACTATGAGAACAACACTGATTAAGGGCTGGATGAAGAATTTTTTGTAAATAGAGAGTCAAAATTTCCACTTAGTCCTAATCCTAAGGACTATGAGAGCAGCACTGATGAAGGGCAAGATGAAGAATTTCCAGTAAATAGAGAGTAAAATTTTCCACTTAGTCATAATTCTGAGGACTATGAGAGCAACATTTGCGAAGGGCATGATGAAAAATTCCCAGTAAAGAGAGTTAAATTTTCCACTTAGTCCTAATCCTAAGGATTATGAGAGCACCACTGGTGAAGGGGAAGATGGATAATTTCAAGTAAATAGAGAGTCACATTTTCCAATTAGTCTTAATTCTAAGCATTATGAAAGCACCACTAACGAAGGGGATTATGAAGAATTTTCCGCAAATAATAATTTTACTATGAATATAGAGTCAAATATTCAACTTAGTCCTAATCCTTAGGATTATGAGAGCATCACTGACAAAGGGGGAGATGAAGAATTTCTTCCAAATGATAATTTTAGAGGCACAAATGTGACTAATTCATTTTCTCCGAGTCAGGATTTCAAAGGCGCTCATGGTGATGATGAATTTACTCCAAGTGAGGATTTCAAAAGAAAAGATGATGATGGCGAATAATTTCCTCCAAGAAATTATTTGAAAGGTAGAAACAATGATGATGATATTCCTCCAAGTTAGGATTTCAAAAGCAGGAATGAAGAAGGTGAAGAATATCCTCCGAGTCAATATTTCAAAAGCACCGATGATGCTAGTGTAGAATTTCCTGTAGGTGTGGATAGTAATGAATATTTTCCAAACAATGATGGTGATGAATTTCCTAACTATGTTCAGAATGATCACAGTGAGGATAATATTCCTCCTAATGATGATGAAGATGCTTATAAAGAGGATGATGAAATGATGGAGATGTTGCCAACAAATATTGTATCTAGGAGTAGGAGTAGACCTTTTCATGTCAATGTAATATATTCCAGTTATACAAGGGGTAGGGAGGAATATATCATGAGAGGAAATTTTATCAGTGATATGACATCAAGTGAATGTTGTCAAAAGGATTACCTGAAACATATGGATTTCAAGTTTTCATTGGACAAAAGGAAGATATATTTGCCAATGAATAAAAGCATGCAAAATTCATATTTTTGGGGTGTGTTAGAGTCGGTATCTTCATCCCTCCGTCAGAGATCAAATTTCTCTTGTTGCATTTCATTTTAGGTGTCTCATTCAGTTCAGTCAGCTGCATTCCGTTAGGAGCATGGATCATCTAACGGTAGGGTCTTCTCACTCATGGTCCTCATGTCTCATACCTGCTGGCCTAGTTCTCTTCATTAAAATCATTTACAGTCATTTTTGGTCTCAGCCTTGGCAAAGAGTCATTTTAGGGTTTTTAGGTTCATTAGGTCTAGGGTTTTTTTTAATCAGGTCTCAAGATGCATAATAATGGCCAGCAGGCACATGAGGAAGCTTCAAATAAGGTATCAGTGCAAAAATTTCATCATCATAATGCTTGATAATGATTTTTCTTCAAAACTCTGTTTTGAAGAAAAATTGTCTACTTTATCCGTTTGTAATAAATGAAATGTAATTTTTAAGTTCTTCAGTTGTAATAATGCTCCATCGGCAGCCCTAGTCACCTTTGCCAAAACTCTATGCCATCCATCCTTGCAAAATAGACAAGAATCTCATCATTCAGTCCAAAACCAAAAAGCAAGCAAAACATAGTTCATTTGAAAAGTGCCAAAGTTTTCAAACATTATAAAGTGGGTTTTTCAAATCAAAAATTAAAATATTTGGTATATATAAGATATTTCCAAGTTCAAAACTCCATTTGCATACCAAAGACATCAATGAGCCAAGAGAAATCATGGAGGAGTGATGAAATAGTTTGGAGGCTGAACTGTGGTAAAATTGACTGGCGCGATGCACTGGGCAACCGTCGCGGCACATTGGTTGGTCACAGCACATAGGGCCGCTCTTCACTGTGCAAATTTCAACTGTCACGACGCATAGAAAGGGCGCGACGCACTGGGCAGTTTTCACGGTGCACAAGGTAGACAACACAAATTTTTGGCCATTGCTTCCCAAAACTCAAATTGACTCGGTTTTTTCTGCTCAAGTAAGTTCATGTGACCCTCTAGTTGCCATTTAAAAATTTTTGAAGATGGATTATGAGAATTTAATACAAAAATTTCAAACCCTATCATTTTGTTGAAAAATTGCTTCCTTAGGGTTTTGAAGCTGAAGTTTTAAAATTGATTGTGGTGCCAAATACTCCATTCCCCACCTTGTTGTTACTCCCCCTCATTGTAATCTCACCACTACAGTCCATTCCCCTATCTCCCTTAAATCCCTAAATCCTCTCATACCATCTCATTCCCACTGTCCCTATCCCATTTGTAAAAGTTTCCCCAAATCCCAAGTTTATCCTAAAAATCAAGTGGCTGTCCCTTGTCTCTACATTTGTCAAATCACAAGTTTTCAAAAGGAAAATTCCACTTGAAAAAACTTCATTGTTCCTACTCCCCTATTTCCCCATAGTCCCTCCCATACTACCATATATTTTGCAATTAAAACAAAAACACCCAAATTCTCATTTTCATCTCATACAAGCCAGCATACACCTTGCATAGACCTTAAACACCATGGAGACAGACACTGATACATCATATGACCGATATAGTGATTCCACCATTGAGCTACATGCACCTAGAAGACCTCGTAAAGGTGGCAGACATGTGAGAGAGGAGCCCACCTCATTGACTGAATTGCAGGCTTGCCCACTTGCCATGGCATGTTTTCGAGAGCAGTCATGCTATCAGTTTTGTGAAATGATTGCTAGGATTCATTATCATCAGGAGTTGGCTCGTTTGTTTGTATTGCATTTACATGATGGTCAGGTAACTCTTGCTGGTGTAAATTTCACTTTGACACCGGAAACCATCTCTCAAGCAACTGGAATATCGAATGTGGGTAAACGGTGGAACAAAATACAGCAGGTGGATAGAGTGCATTATGAACCATACATCAGGCCTATCTTTGTGAGGAAACTCAGCAGGGTGTTCCCATTCCGGTTCCTAAAGGAATCCTATGTGCCTATGATGAAACTCATTATCATATATTTCAGTTGTGAGGGCCGGTTTTCACACCTCTATGCCTACCACATCAGGTTATTGATGCATTTTACAAGGGTGAGGATGATGAAATTTCCTTATTTCATGTGCTGAAACATCGAGATAATGACCACTCTTGTGCAAAGGAAAACTCCCGAGTAGCAGTACAACAGTATTTATCACTATGCACTCATCAAGATCGTGGTTGTACATCGGCTTGGATTGCAGGGTATTTCATGGGAGGATTTCATTTCCCATGATTTCTTCACAACTCCTCAGGTTCCTCCGGAGGTTTTCCATGATGCAGGTGAACCTTTACATCAGTATGGAGTTCAGGAGGCAGAGACTACTAGTGTGCCGACATATGTCACTTATCAGAGAGGCACTAGAGGATTATTTGCAGCAGCCCGGCGAGTACTATCTCCACCTGGGGTGGAAGGGGTCTCGTTGCCGTCATCAGCAGCACAGGTACAGGTACAAGACATAGGTAAGAGGCCTATGCAGGATGAGGGCCCTTTAGGAGGCCAAGACACAGGTTTCATACTGATTGATGAGGATTTGAGCTCTCTAATCTCAAAGTTGAGAGAGACCATTCAGGAGCAGAAGGCGGAGATAGACACATTGACCGTCAAGTTGTAGAGAGCCCAATGGATCATAAACTACCTGGAGCAACGAAAAAAATAGTTGGAAGATCAACAAAAAATCATGGAGTTGCAAAACATCCATGAGAATCGGCAAGCTGCCCAAAGAAGCCAAACCGAGATGACATCCATTGAGCGGGAGATTCAGGCTGATAGAGAGACTTGGCTTGAGAGGGTCAATATTCATCTTGAGAAGTTGTTGGAAAAGGAAAAAAAGGAAAAGAACATGCTAAGGCACATGAAGAAACATTATTGGGCGTGAAATCATGTTTGCAAAGTGAGGATCAAGATCCTGAAAGCAAGATTAAAGAAGGCACTAAAGCGTCGCAAAAGGCATGATAGACTCCAAATTTTGGCCGAAGCTTCTTTGGCCCAGCATAGCACTTGATGGTGGACATTCAGCCCTAATTTCTTAAATTTGGGAAACTTTTTGTCAATTTTGAATTTTTTGGCCTTAAAACAGATTTTCCTGCCTGACGCGTAGCGCCACTTGGCGCACTTTTATAATTGGCAGCTCCTCTTGAAGAAAAAATTGCATTTCTAGATTTTTCATCAAAATTTATGCATTCCTATCCATTACCTAAGGATTTTGACAAGTTTTGGGTTGCCTGAAGGGTCAAAAACACCCTAAAAATGACCTTTCTGCCACTTTTTGGACACACAGGAAGCAGTGTTGGGAGATTTGATTTTTGGAGGTGAAAATGGAAACCAAATTCAGATATTCTACTTGGGTTGGAAAGTAGACAGGTAGAGATTTCCAATGAGCTATCCTGCGCTCAATTTGGACTTCGGGAAGGCCCTCAAAATCAGCCTCAAAGTGACGCTACGCATAGAGATTTCAGGCATGGCGCATTGGGAAATTTGGCCTAATTTTCACTCAGCAGTTCAGATTTTCGCCTAGTTTTGGCCAGTTTGACTTTTTTATCCTCATATGTACAGCTCTTGATGTAACTTGATGTAATTTCATGACTTAGATGTAATTTTGGCACATTTTTACTCATTCAAGTAGATTCATTTACCAAAAAGTGAAATGTAACTGAATGAATCAGTTTCCTATCTTATAGAGGCAAGTTGTTTCATCTTCCAGTTATTAGTTTATATATTATTGAAACATCTCCTAGAATGGTGAGCTTGACCCCTAGAGGCATGGGGATGAGTTAGGCTGGTCTATATCTTGTAGTTCTTCAGTCATTTTCAGGGTTGGACACTTGGGATTGCTTGGCACTTCATTGTACATTTCATCTCTGCAATTTTGGAAAAGGAATAGACCAGGGTTTGCAGCACTCTTTGGGATCCATGTGGCTCTATGTTTTGATGGTGTTTTTATCTATATGACTGTAAGTTCATTGATGTTTATGTGCATCACTTCCCTTCTCCTTTCTTCTTAAATTAAACAAATGAGTTATAAAGGTGGAATTCAATAGATTTCTTTGCTCTGCCTTAAGTTTTGTTTAATTTTCCATGTTTTCATCTATTTGAAGATGATTCTTGA